>CAUYUJ010015812.1:62989-157989 GCA_963575745.1 Prorocentrum cordatum | reverse complement strand
CGTAATCACCTTGCCGCTCATGCTGCCGCTCGGCGCTGGGGCCGGTCTTGTGCGCCCCCGGCCAGCGCGCGTGCTGGATCGCGCGGGCGGCGAGCCAGTTGATCTCCCAGGCGCTCAGGGAACCATGAGAGCCGTCGGCGACGAATCGTGACGTGCAGGGCGTCGGTGTAGAACTTCTCCTGCAAAGCCAGCGCGCATGCCTTCTGCGGAGTGCGCTTCTTCTTGGGCGCGTCGGGGTCGGCGGCGTTCGCGTTGGGCCTGGGCAGTGCGCCGAGGCATGCGGCGTGCCCGTGGGCGGCCTGGGGCGCCCAGCGTGCGCGAGTCGAGGTGTTGACGGTGCGGCGAAACCACTTCTGGATCGAACCTTCTCCCGCGATGCAGCAGTTTGCGTTGATGGCGCCATGCAGCCGCTGCGCAGTACATGTAAAATCCTTCCAGCTCTTTGCGCGCCAGCGCCCTGCCGCGGCGTCGCATATCGGAGGCTCGTTGAAGGCCGCGTCCCAATGCCTAGTGTAGGATGCTCTCTAGCTGGTGATGGTGATGCTCGCAGCTCTCGCGTTGTGGCTGCGGGAAGCGTCTCGATGCCGTGGGGTGTCTCGATGTTGGTCTTGAGGGCCGTGGCCTGGACGTCGGACTTGGCGAAGCTGTCGGGCGCCGCGCGCTTGATCGCCTGCAGCTCCTTCGCCCGCGGGGTGCGGGTGGGTGGGCGGGGGCTCATGCAGCCGTCCGAAATATGCAGGGCATGTGATGGTCGCGACGTTGTGCATCTCGTTGAGTCGGAGTATGCGAAGTAGCCGGCTTTTCTACGCGATCCCACCATTTTTCAGGGGGACCTTTCGATTGGTCCGGGAGGGCTGCGCTAGGGCCAACAGGGAGTCCAAGGTGCCGCGCCCTCGCCTCAATCGTGAAGCCGCGCCATGGTGGGCGAGCTGCTTCCAGTATGCTGCGAGATCTTGTTGACCAGCGTGGTGGAAGGACGTGTCCGGGTCGGGGCTCTGATGCATTTCCCGGCCTGCAACGTGAAACCAACGAGTGCTTCGGCTGCGATGAGACGTGGGGCGAGCCGCGCAAAGTCGCGAGGACGAGCCCAGACAGTGCTCAGATCCTGTGCGCGCGCACTCGCCAGCCCGCGCTGAATGTCAAGCAGCTCTGCGCTGGTGGCACCCGCGAGAGGGTCGAAAATCAGCACCCATATGGCGCTGCTCAGCGGGCTGCCCTGGTAAACCCCCGAAGGCGCGATAAGCGGCGGCCGCGTGGCACCGCCATGCTCCAGAAAAGCCGGCGCCCTGAAATAGCAGGCGTGAAGCAACTTAATCACGCGCCCATCAACTCCCCAGCGGCGGAGGACAGCCAATAACCATGGATGCCCGAAGCTCGGGGAAGCAGCAACAATGTCACGGCTGATGAAGACAAACTTGTCAGCGTCTGCGGTGGCCGGCATGCTCGGCCGGCAAGCCTCGGCGTCCACAAATGCGACGTTCCGTGGGGACTGGTGCCCGTTGACGAAGCCCTGCTGTTCGGGTGCCGTGTCGGCCGCGACGGAGTGAAGCATCCTGTTGGCAGCGGCCGCGAGAAGCTTGACACCCGCGTTCTTCATTGAAAACGGACGAAGGCAGTCAGGAGCACGAGTGTAATCCTTGTCGCCGAGGGGCTCATCGCCCTTGGGGGGCATGGCCGTGCAAGGGAAGTCGAAGACGTGGGGCGGCGTAGATGAAGGAGAACGTGTAATGTCGTGATCGAACTCGGCGAACACCTCGAAACTCGACGGGGTGCGCGACCGTGGAGTCGGAGTCGCTGGAGTGTCGGGCCAGGCGCGGAGTCGCTGGCGCGTCCTGCTGCTTGCTCGATGCTCGCAACATCGGGAATCGGTTGATATCGTTTGCATTGCTGCGGGAAGACAGAGCAAGCGCTCGGGGCTGGCCTGCTCGTCCACCCTCTTCGCCGCAAAAGTGGGCTCGCATTGGTTCGTTGTGGCCGCGTGCATCGCCGCAGTGTCCGCGGTGGTGTTGCGACTTGTGCCTGCGCCGACCTTGATGCCGTCAGGATGAGGCGCTTTGAAACAGTTTCCACAGCTCAGCTGCGCGTCCTTCGCGTCGGGGGCGTTGGCGCCATCTGTCGCCAAGCTGGGCGTTATTCTCGGCGTATGCAGCCCTCGATCGAGCCGCTGCCTTTGCTTTGCGCTCCTCGATCAGCACGGAGTGCGCGGTGTCGGTCACTGTCTTGAACGCGCTCGGGTCGACGAGGAGGACGTAATAGGCGTGCTCCGTCTAGTTCGCGAAGAGCGCGATGTCTTCGAGAGGGCCGTGCGACCCCCGCAGAGCGAGGGCCGCGCGTTGGCCGCGCAGAGGCAATGGACGCAGCCGCTGGTCGTGCCGACGGGCGACATATCGACCGCGCAGTGCTTGAGTGTTTCAGAAAGCGATGCTCAATCCTTCTGCCGCAGGTCGCTCGAACCGCGGGGTCCGCCTCGTGCTGGATCCACCGTGCTGATGTGAGTGCGCGGAGGCGCTGGCGGAGTCGGCTGTGATGGCCCAGCTCTGTGGCAGCACTTGGCAACCGCGCAGTGGTAGCATCATCGGCGCTTGCCCCGACCAAGATCTGGACAACTGCGTCACCTTTGTGAGAGATGTAGCTCTGTGCTCTGTGGATGCAGATGTCGGTGGCAGTGTACTTTGCCTGCAGGATCCTGGCGAGCTTCTTGACTCGGACCTCCCTCCACGCCATCCGTCTTCGGGGTCTTGTCGCCGCCGACAGAGGGAGGATGAACAGCGCCTTCGGCGTGAACAGTGAAGTCACGTCATTCCTGGCCCGTCCGAAACGCCGCGTGTAATTTTCGAGATCAAAGTCTGCCACCAACGTTTAACATTCGAGCTCAAGGTTCTGCCGCCGACGTGCCTCTGGTGACCGAGAACGGGTGGCGCTTGGCGGGGCCGACCATGCTGATTGCCACCCGATCGCAGTCCACTCTAGCAGCGTGGAACCAGTCAGCAAGGGCGGGTCGGATGGTAGCTTCGTCCAGAGCAACTGCGCATCCGCGCCAAAACGTGACTTGGTCCCAGCGGATGCGACCACGGCTTTGAGCTTGGCGATTGCGTTTTTGAGCTCCAAGTTGACTTGTTCCGCCCGGTCCATTCTTTGCTTGACCAGTGCGCCCTCGCGCTCAGTGTGTTCGTTCTTCTATGACATATCCTTTGCGATCTCTGTGGTGAAAGGCCATGACGTTAACTCTGGCGGCGTCGGTGGCGCTCTTGCTGGTGGCCTCGATTGATTGACTACTTCGCGTACTTGCTGAGCGAGAGCTCCTTCCAACTGCTTATGCACGTGTGCAGGAAGGGCTTCTGATCCGAGTTTGGTTGCTGATGCTGCCCACGGGTCTCTTCCATTGCTGTGAAGGGGGCTCTTGGCAGCTGCGCGCTTGGTCGTGTCTTCCTCCAATCGCATGAGAGCGAGGGGTGGCCCGTGCAACATGCCAAAAAATTGTTCTCGGGATTCGAATGCCACGGATCAACCTGCCTGTTGCGTCTTGACGATCCTGACTCGTGCCAGAACGCCATTCCTGGGACTTCAACACCGCGAATCATGGTAACTGTTGACCCTCATAATCGTGTAGAAGATCGTGGGAATCCGTGAAACTCTTGCAACTTTAAAAGAACATGTACGCGGCGATAAGGCGAGAAACTTACTTTGAAAATACGCTCTCAATCCGTGCGTCTCTTACAAATTTGTAAAACGACGGTACGCGACGCTCAGGCGAGAGCCGAATTTTGAAAACGACCCGCCCTCAATCCGGCGGTGAGGCGAAAACCACATTTTGACAAGGTCCCGCCCTCCATCTGTGAAGATGTTGCCAATTTTACGGTTTCAGGGCCATTATTCGCGGTGAGAAGATCTCAAGGGAAACGCCCGGTCCGCACTAAAAAGTGGCCTCGGAATGCGACAGGGAGAAGTTCTGATTAAGGAAATGGAACGGAGGAGGAAGAGGAGTAGGAACAGGAGAAGGAGGAAGAGGAGGAGGAGGAGGAGAAGGAGGAGGAGGAGGAGAAAAAGGTGGAGAAGGAGCAGGAGGAGGAGGAGCAGGAGGAGGAGGAGCAGGAGGAGGAGGAGGAGGAGGAGGAAGGAACAAGAGGAGGGAGGAGGAGGAGGAGGAGGAGGAGGAGAGGAAAAGGAGGATAATGATGGTCGAGGGTCCCAGGTGTGGACAGCGGCAGGAGTGGCAGGAGGAGGAGGAGGAGGAGGAGGAGGAGGAGGAGGAGGAGGAGGAGGAGGAGGAGGAGGAGGAGGTTGTTGTTCAACGCGGGGCTTCGGGTTCACCGTGTTCCGACCTCGGAGGAGGAGGAGGAGGGGCAGGAGGGGGGGGAGGACGACAGAACAAAAAAAACGTCATAATCGTAAGCTGTCGGACCGTCGGAGGTGCACGCGGATGTCTTCGATCGGCGCTGAATCCCTTCCCAACGGCGCGCGGAGCGCACCTGGGGCGGCGCCGGAAGCGCCGCCAGGAGGGCGTCCAACGCCTGCCCGAGAAATTCGCGCGGGACCCCGAAAACTAGGGTTTGTGCTATTGTTTCTTCTTGGACGGGCAAGGAGCTCCTGCCATCCGGTACGCTGCCCGCGGCTGCTGCTCTGCTGGCACTCTGCGCCCCCCCCCTTCCCCTGACCGCTGCCGCCGCTGCCACTGCCTCGTTCCTGCCTTTATCCATCTCCGCCTTCCAACACCTCCCTCCTCCTCCTCCTCCTCCTCCTCCTCCTTCTCCTCCTTCTCTCCTCCTCCCCCTTCTCCTCCTCCTCCTGCTCCTCCTGCTCCTCCTCCTCTTTTCTCACATCCCTTCTCGTCCGTCGTCGTCGTCATCATCGTCGTCCTCATCGACGTCGACGTCGTTGTCCTCGTCGCCGTCGTCGTCGTGGTCGTCGTCGTCCCCTTCCTCCTCCAGAAACGCCCGAAAACAGCTGGAACCTCCACGAGAGTTGCTGAATTCCTCCTCCTCCTCCTCCTCGTCCTCCTCCTCCTCCTCCTGCGCCCCTGCGATCCGCTCTGGCCCATTGCCCCGCCCGTGCTCCGACAGCCTGGGCGCCTCTTCCTCCTCCTCCTTCTCGTCGTCGTCGTCGTCCTCCTCATCCTGTCTTGTCGACGTGCGGTCGGGCGCTCCCTCCTCCTCCTCCTCCTCCTTCTCCTCTTCCTCCTCCTCCTCCTCCTCCTCGTCCTCCTCCTCCTCCTCCTCCTCCTCCTCCTCGTCCTCCTCTTTCTCCTCCTCGTCCTCCTTGTCCTCCTCGTCCTCCTCCTCCTCCTCCTCTTCCTCCTCCTCCTCCTCCTCCTCCTCCTCCTCCTCTCTTCCTCGAGGCGTCGCCACAGCCTAGTGCCTCTGGGCGCTCGCCAGCAGGCGGGAAAAAACGCTCGAAAACCTCGCATGCTCTATGGGCTCCGCGGCTCTGTCGGCGACTCGGCCCAGGCCGAGGGGTCGCCCAAAAGGGTGCGACTTTGCCTCCTCGCTCTCGTTCTCGCCGTTCTCCTCCTCCTCCTCCTCCTCCTCCTCCTCCTCCTCCTCCTCCTCCTCCTCGTGCCCTCCTCTTCTCCTCCTCCTCCTCCTCCTCCTCCCTCCTCCTCCTCCTCCTCTTCCCCCTCCTTCTCCTCCTCCTCCTCCTCCTCCTCCTCCTCCTCGTCCTCCTCGTCCTCCTCGTCCTCGGGCGCGCGGACGAGCGACGGGTATGTTTTGGCGGGGCTCTTTGAACATCCGGACGCCTCCAGGCACCCCCAGAAGCCCTCGGACACCTCTGGGGACCTCCGTCGGCTCGGACGACATGGGGGGGTGGGGCGGTTCCGGGGGATTGCAAAGCCGTGCGAAACATTTGGCCGCCCCGTCTCCCTTTCCTCCTCCCCAGGCGGCCAAACTCCAGTTCAAGGAGAGGGCCCCAACACGCTAAAGAGTCATCAAAAACAGGCAAGATGGCCTCAAGACTGTCCAGGCTCCAAGACGCCCTAAGAGGGCTCCAAGAGCACCCCGAAGAGAGCCCCCCAGAGACAACCATCGCCCCAAACCCTTCGGACAGCTCATTTTGTTTTCAGCATCTTCGAACTCTTCGTCTCAACAGCGTCCAAGGCGGCTCCAAAGGGACCCAGTATCGTTGCAAGACGGCCCAAGAAGCTCCCAAGTGGGCCCCAAGACGGTCTCAGATGGTCCCAAGACGGCCCAAGAGGCGCTCAAGACGGCTCCACAGGGCCCCACCAGAGCCCCAAGAGGGGCCCGGGAGGGGCAACCCGAACTGACATTTCGAGCCCTCCGTCCCGAGAGGACCCTCGAGACCGCGAGCTGGCGACCAAGACAACGTCGAGAGGCCCCAGCGGGCCCCCAGGTCCGAATGGCTTACGCGATCACGCGAAACTCTGCTTCTCGTCTGGGGGTCGGCGGAATGGTGTAAGCATCTTGAATACAGGGGCGGTTCGCGAATCGGCTCACGTAGCTGGTTCTCGCAGCGCCTCCCAGCGCCGCAGACCAGCTGCATGCAAGACTACGTAGCCCCCCCCTTCCCAATGTCTCCCCCTTCGTCCGACTTGAGAATGCCGCTGGTCAAGCGCGAAACGACACTGTCGCCGGGCCCAAGCAAGCAGAATCCCTTTCCCTGGCGCGCAGTCATCCTTTGTCTGGTCCTTGTTTGGCAAATACGACAGGCAGACGGCGTCGCTGGAGGCCGTGGGCAATGCCCTGGCTCCAGCAAAAGCAAATGCTGCACGCTTGGCGAAGCGGTCGGGCCAGGAGCCACTCCGTGGAGAAACAGCAGTGCGACATGCATTGATTGGACTGCCCGCGGGGCTCGTGCCTTTCCACGGCGACCCTTAGCACATCCGCTGTTTTCCTCTCCCCCCCGACCCTCCTTTCCTCATGACCGCCATCCGAACCCCACCTTGCCCACAAGCGTGATCGCGTAATACGCATGGCCTGGATTATTTGTGCCCTTGAAGCCTGCCGCATGCTTGCTGCTGCCGCGCGGTGGCTTTGCTCGGGCAAAGGTCAAATGAGAATCAGCGTGACACTGCAATCCTCCACCGTCAAACTTGCCGTATGGTGGTTCTCATCCATCCAGCCGCGGCAGCGCAGAGTCCTCACCGAAGTACGGCGCTTGAGGAAACATATCTCAGAAGTGCCAGGCACGAGTCGACTCCCAAGCACGCTCTAAGATGGCTCCAAGCTTCAAAACGGCCCAGGAAGGTGCAAAGACGACCCAAGAGGCCTCCAAGACGACCAAAATGGCCTCCAAGACGGCCCCGCAAACGGCTTCCGACGGCGTCAGACGGGCCAGGAGCCCACAAAGATGGCCGAAGTTGGGCCGAAGCTGGCCCAAGAGGCCTCCAAGAGGGCCTTCGGGAAGGCCAGAAACGGCGAAAAGCATTGATATTCTCAAGTTTTTTGAAGGATTTTGACATTTGCTTCGATTCGGCCTTCCGACCGCCCGATACTGCCCAAGAGCCCCCAAAGATCGCCCAAGAGGCCTCCAAGATGCCCCCAGAACGGCACAAGAGCCCCCCAAGACGGTCCCAAGAGGCCCCCAAGACGGCCCAGCAAGCTTTTAAGACGCCCAAGATGGCCTCCAATACGGCCCTGGAGCATTACAAGAGGGTCCCAAGTCGGCTCAGAGAGGCCCCCCAAACGGTTTCCGACGGCGTCGGACGGGTCAGGGGCCCACCAAGGCGACCGAAGATGGCACTAAGATGGCCCAAGACGGCCCAAGAGGCCTTCAAGAGGGCCTCCAGGAAGGCCCGAAAAGGCCAACATCATGGATCACCCATAAGTTTTTGAAGGATTGTGGCATTTGTTTTTTTCGGCCTTTGGACGGCCCGAGACAGCCCAAGTGCCTCCAACGATCGCCCAAGAGGCCCAAGACGGCCCCAAGAGGCCCCCAAGACGGCCCAAGAGGCCTCCAAGACGCCCAAGATGGCTTCCAAGACGGCTCAAGAGCCCTCCAAGACGTCCTCCAAGAAGGCCCGAAAGGGTCAAAATGGCCTCCAGGCGGCCAAGATGATCTTCAAGATGCCCACGTGTTCCCCGAAGGCTTTCCAAACCGATTCGGGGAACACATGGTCCGATAGCTTGGCAAGTCTGGCCTCAACGTTCGGCCACATAGGCGCTTCCAAAAAGGCAGGGGGCGGCGGCGATTCGCCGTAGGCGTTTTCGATCCGCCCCGTGTTGATTCATCACAAGGGTGCCTGGCGTGCTGAACCCTCCCGGTTTTGGTTCCTGGGGCTTCGGCCCGTCCTGCCAGGGTCCCGGAAGGATTGCCCAGGATCTTCCAGAGCAGGTTGCAAAGGGTTTTCCTGCCCCAGACGGCTCCAAGATGGCCTCCAAGACGCCTCAGATGGCCCCAAGATGCCTCCAAGACGGCCCAAGATGCATCCAAGACGGCCTAAGATGGCCTCAAGATGGCCCAAGACGGTCGAAGAGGCCCCCAAGAGGTCTCCAAGACGGCCTAAAAGGCGTCCAGGAGGTCTTCCATGAGGGCACGACGAGGCCAATATCATTGATTTTCCTTAGGTTTTTGAAAGATTTTGGCATTTGCTACTTCTCTGCATTCCGACGGCTCAAGACGGCCCCAGAGGCCCCCAATATCGCCCACGAGGCCTCCAAGATGGCCCCATGACGGCCCAAGAGGTCCCCAAGACGGCCCCAAGAGGGCCCCCAAACGGCCCAAGAGGCCTCCAAGACGCCCAAGATGGCCTCTAAGAACCCCTGATATGCCCCAAGAGGGCCCCAAGACGACCCAGACAGGCCCCCAAGACGGCGTCCGACGGCGTCAGACAAGCCAGGAACGCCCTCAGACGGCCAAGGAGGCCCCCAAGAAGCCTCCAAAGGCCCCCCCAAACCCTCCAAAGGCCCCAAGAGTGGCCCAAGAGGCCTCCTCCTCCTCCTCCTCCTCCTCCTTTTTTCCTCCTCCTCCTCCCCCTCCTCCTCTTCTTGCTCCCCTAGGCGTTCCCCGAAGTCCTTCCAAACCGACTCGGGGAGCAACTGGCCCGACAGCTGGGCCGAGCTCTGGCCCAGCTGTCGGCCACAGAGGCGCTTCCAAGAGGGCAGGGGGCAGCGGTGACTCGCCGCAGGCGTCTTCGATGATCACGCCCTCAGGAGCAGTTTGCCACGACCGCTGGTTCCCAAAGGGGACGGCGGTGTGGCGTAAGCCCAAGAACCGCCCCGCGCCCGCCTCAGCTCTCGGAGCAACGGGAAACCGGCGCGGGCGGCCGTCCGACCAGCTCCCGCCACTGCTCGTGCCGCTCCGCCCTGCCGAGGCTCCTGCGGCGGGGCCCGGGGGCGACGCGAAGGGCGCCCCCCCCTCTCCTCGCGGCGCCCAACAATCACGACCCAGAGGTCCCGACTCCTTCCCTGGGAGCAGCTTGTAGCCCCGGATCCGTGTTCGATTGCCCCAGGGCCCCATGAGCCGAAATCGGAGAGAGAAACGTCTAGGCTGAACGACCCACATATTTCTGGAGACCTGCGCTCCCGAGCATCAGCTCCCCACCCGACCCCACCGGGCTGATGCGTGCTCCCGAACAAGCTCCTTCTCGGCTTGGACAGGGGCCTCGCTGGAGTCGGACGTGTCGGAGCTTGGCGCGCTCTGGACGACAGCGCCATTCTGAACGACGGGATCAACGCGCCGATCCGAGAATGACGCCCACGTTGCAGCGGGAACACCACAATTAACGTCGCGCAATAGGATCGGACAACCAACCAAAGGACAGACCACTTTTGTCGAATTCAGTGTTGTAAAAACAATACGCGGAGAGGGGGGAACATCTTCTGGACAGTGTCAGAGGAGAGGGAACCAGTATTTATAGTGTGTAGCAGTGGATGAGGAGGAGGAGGAGGAGGAGGAGGAGGAGGAGGTGAGAGGAGGAGGGAGGAGGAGGAGGAGGGTGGAGGGAGGAGGAGGAGGAGAAGAAAGGAGGAGGAGAGGAGAAGGAGAGGAGGAGGAGGAGAGAGAGGGAGGAGGAGGAGGAGGAGGAGGGGAGGAGGAGGAGGAGGAGGAAGGAGGAGAGGAGGAGGAGGAGGAGAGGAGGAGAGGAGGAGAGGAGAGAGGAGAGGAGAGAGGAGGAGAGGAGAAAAGAGAAAGGAGGAGAGGAGGAGAGGAGGGAGGGAGGGAGGGGACGGAGGGAGGGAAGGGGGGGAGGGGGGGAGGAGGGGAGGGAGGGAGGGAGGAGGGAGAGGGAGGGAGGAGGCGGAGGGAGGAGGAGGAGGAGGAGGAGGAGAGGAGGAGAGAGGGAGAGGAGGAGGAGGAGGAGGAGGGAAGGAAGGGAAGGAGAGGGGAGAGGAGGAGGAGGAGGAGGAGGAGGAGAAAGAGGAAGCTCGGCTCGGAGAGCGCCGCCGCCTTGGCAATGCTGAGCCCCTGGGCGTGCCGCGCTCTTCCGGCGGCCACAGCGACGCTCTGGGTTGGGCTGGAAGACGACACCGCCCAGGTGGGCGACGAAGCGCTGGCAGCTGCGCAACACACCCTAGCCGCGGCCACCCTCGCTGCGGCTGCCCGCCACGCTACTGACGAACCGGCTGCGGACCCGCTGGCGGCGGCCTCCCTGCGCTCTGCAGGTGGCCCGGGAGCGAGCGCCCTCCCGCCAGTGCCGAACCTGCCCTGCCACCGGCTCACCAATGCGCAGCTCGGCATCGCATTGCGGTTCTGGCTGAACTTCGACCTGCCGAGAGGCGTGGGCCCCCCACAGGACGTGGGCGCAGCTGTGCCTAGGTTGCCGAGGCTCTGCTAGCACCAGCACCCTCACGGCGGGAGCTACGGCGCACCACTGGACCCCAAAGGGCGGCACGCCCGCGGCTGTGCCGTGGGTGTGTGGCTGGTCCGCCGACGCGACGCGGGCTGCACGGCGCTGCGAGGAGCAGGGGTGCACCGTGCGCTGGGAGGTCCTGCTCCCCTACGCTGCGCCGGGGAGCCTGGAGGCGCGGATGGACCTCGTCGTCTACGCCCCGCGCCTCGCCGGGCCGCTCATGGTCGACCTGGCCGTGGTGAGCGCGGTCACGCAGGACGCCCTCGCGCCCAGCTCCGCGCGGCGGGACGGGGCCGCAACGGCGGCCGCTGCACAGCGCAAGCGGGCCCGCCTCCCCAGGGTGGCCGTGGTCCCGTTCGTGGTTGAGGACCACGGCTGCCTGGGTGAGGCGCTGGCCCCGGCGAAGCTCCTGGCGCCCGCCCAGGACACCGAGCGCCCTGCCGCCATCCGGCGACTACACCTGTCGCTCGGATGCGTCCTGCAGCGCCACGCCGCCGACGCGGTGCTGGCGGCGACGCAAGCGCAAGGCTGGGCCGCGGGCGCCGGACGCGGAGCCCCAGCCGGGGGCTAGACCGCTGCGCGCTGGGCCGAAGAGGCCGAAGGGCCTCGCTTACTTCGATTCCGTGCCCTGGTCGGATGTTTTGGTGCCCGTGCAGACAATTTCCGAGATCCCCAACGCGATGCTCCAGGCATTTGCTTCGGTCAAGGCCAACGTCATCGCCTGCGTGCTGGACGCGACCGACAGCGGCGACTTGGCGAGCATGGAGCGGGCCTGGAAGGCGCTCTTGGCGTTGGATGGCCTTGTGGTGTGGAAGCCCGAACTGAAGGACCAGGGGAGGAAGCGGGCACGGGCTCTCCGGCAGCTGCTCGCCGAGAGAGGCTCGAGATGGTGCGCTTGGGCGCGTAGGGCACCCCTCACGACGGGTGGCTTCGACGACCGGCGCAGGACTCTGGAGGCGCCCCTGGCGCCGACGAGGACCTCGAGCACACGGCGATCCGAATGCGGCAGCTGTCGGAAGTGGGGGAGCTCCACCGGGCGTCTGCGCGGATCCTGGAGCTCACGCCGCTGGCGCGCGGGCCGGATTGGCATGGGCGCGTGCAGATCTTCCTCCCGCCGGGCACACCCACCCCCTCCTTTCAGACTCCACCCTTTGGAATGTGCTGCAGCATTCTCAGATCATCGCCCGTCTTCCTGATTTTATCCAGTCCACGCGCCCCTCCTCGAGGCCTCCAAAGAGCGCTCGCCAAAGTCATACATAGCAGATTACCCGTTGCGGCGTTGCCCTTGCCTCCGCCGACGCCCCTCTCGCGGTGCCACCAGGAGGCCTTCGGGTGGGGGGGGGGGGCGCCGGCAAAAGCCCTCCCCCGCGCGCCGAGGCGCGCTGCTGCGCGTGCTGCGGGGGCCTCTCGCGGGGAGCGCGCGGCGAGGCCCCCTGCGCGTGCTCGGCGGCGGCAACACGGTGGGAGCCATTGGCGCCGGTGGTGGCAGAGGGGCGCTTGCCACCCGCGGTGCAGTCGAGGCGTTGACCTAAGGAACCCTACATAAGGAACGAGGCCCCTTTTCCCATGAGTTAAACTTCGATATCCCATAGAAAACCCAACGCAATGTGTAAAACAATCAAGGAACACCGAGCCCCTCGCCAACGAGAAGGGTTCCTTCTTCAGCGCCACGACTGTACTGCAAGCGCTGGCCCGGGGGCGGGTCATCCCACTGCAGAAGCCGGGCGGCGGCGTCAGCGCCGGCGCGGTGCAGAACGCCCTCCCGAGTCTGCCCCACAACCCCAGACGGGCGCTGGCGCAGCTGCTGGGGCCCGCAGTCCGAGTTGCCACCGCCCCTCTCCGATGCGGTGTGGGCGCGCCAGGTGGCGCAGAAACAGTGGTGCACCTCGGGGCAGCGACCCTGCAAACGCACCTGGACTGGGGCGTGCTCAGCCTAGACTTGTCCACCACATTCAACGACTTTGACTGGGCTTTGCTGGCCAACGAGGTTGACTGGGTCGCGCCTGTCTGAGCGCCGATCGTCCGTCGTTTGCTGGCGGCGGACGCGGAACACTTGCTGGTGGCCGACGCCTGCGCGCACGTCCCCATCCAGGTGCGGCGCGGGGTGATGCAGGCCAAGCCGCTTTCGCCGCTCCTGTTCGCGCTGGGTATTGCCCCCGCCGTCCGCGCGGCCGACGCGCACTTGGAGCAGCTCCAAGTCGGGCGGGAGATGGCCGCATACATGGATGATGTCGACGCCTTCCGGCCGCCGCCGGCGATGCCGCACGTCCTCCTGGCGGCGGGGCCAGTCTTCGCCGAAGCCGGCCTGCGGCTCGACGCCACAAAGACCACCTGCTTGCGACTGGAGGGCGCCGCCGACCCAAGCTTCACAGCGCCGGCGACGCAAGCGCGCGCGCCAGTTGCTTCGGTACGGCAGCCGGCCACGTTCCGCGTCCCCCTGAACGTCGGGGCCCGCGGCCTGGCCGAGGCGGCGGCGGAGGTGTGGCAGGCGCTTCTGCCGCGCCGCCAGCGCGCCTGCACGCGGCTGCAGCTAGTGGTGGGCGCTGGGCTGGGCAGGCAGCAAGGCACGTGCTTTCTTGGTGCGACCACGCCCTCGGACACGACCTTCCGCCTGCGCGCGCTCCCCGCCGACAGCTCCGCCCTGGCGCAGCTGGACGACACGGTGGCCGCTGCCGCGGCCGCCGTAGGACGGCTGTGCCCGCCGTGTGCAGGGCGACGGGGGCCTCTTAGTCGAGGACCTGACGACGCTGCTGGCGGCGCGGCTGGAGCAGCTCGTGACCACCCTTGCGGGGGGAGGGGTGCAGACACACGACGAAGTGCGGGCGGGAGTGACGCAGCCGCGGCGCCACCTGCAAAGGCTCTGGGGGGAGACGCTGGCGGAAACGGCACGGGACGCGCTGCTCGACGAGCTCCCACAGGAATTGCGCGCGCTGCTCCCCTCCTCCTCCTCCTCCTCCTTCTCCTCCTCCGCTCGGCTGGTGGACCGGGCGACGGCGCTTGGCTGCTGCCAGCAGACGAGGGCGAAGAGAGGATACCAGACGACGAGTTGTCAACTTACTAGACGAGCGCGCTCCACTTCTCGCAGAAGAAAAGCAACTGCTCGCAAAAGGCCCGGATCCCTCCGCGGGGGATCTACGAGAAACTACATCGAAGCAGACGGGTGTTTTTTCGGACGTTTGCGAGCAGGCACTCTGCGAGCAGCGGAACGCGCTCGGTGACTTACGCCCGGCGCCGCCCTTGCAGATGCCGTCGCAGTGCACGGCCTGCACTCGCGCTGGTGTGCCGGCCGAGCAGGCGCAGCAGGACCCCCTCGGCGTCCACGGGCCCGCGCGAGCGAGTCAAGCACGCCCGGGCCCGCGTGCTCGGGGGCGCGCTGGGCGCCCCGCCGCGGGTGGTACGTCGGGCGTGCCCCCCTACAGGCGGATTTTGGACGAGAAGTCAAAAATACCCAACAAGTACTAAGCAACACCCACCAAGAATCAGACCATCGTCCCCGGACTATTTTTTGTGGACTATCTGTGAATCTCCCCCCTGGAGAGGGACGGGCCCGACTCAACGCTGGTGGAGCAGGTGCTCCCTGAGTGGGGCGCTGCCGATGGGCGCCGGGCGCGGCTCGACCCGATCTTCGCCCCCCCAGGAGGCCGGGCCCGCCGCGCGGACGTCGCCGTCGGCCACCCGGACGGCAGGGGGTCTGCGGCCAGGGCCGCCTCCGCGCGAGATGGCGGCCTCGCGCGGGCGCTGGAGCGCCAGAAACGGACCCGCTGCCCCGGGAGCGGCTTTTCGTCCCGAGCCGTTCTTGGACGGTCCCGGGGCCTGGCGAGGGCCCCCTGGGGCCGAACACAGCCCCAAACCTTCCGTCCTGATGTTTGTACGGCGCGATCACGTCCCCAGACCCCCGACGTAATGATTTTTTCATTACGTCGACCCCCAGAGGTCTGGACCCTTTCCCCATGACCGGCTTTGCATCCTGAGTCGTTTTTTGACGCTCCCGAGGCCCGGTGAGGGCCCCCGGAGGCCGAAAATGAGGAAAAACCTCCCGCCATGATTTTTTCATTACTCGAGGGGGACCGGGCCCTGAGCTGGTCCCGCTCGTTTTGGAGCGCGGCGGCCGGAGGGGGCCAGCAGGGCTGGTGCTCGTGCAGGCGCTCCACGAGCGAGGAGGCCGCTGCGGCTCGGCAGCGGGCGCAGGCCCAGGCGGTCCTGCGCGCCTCACAGGCGGCCGTGCGGGCCTATAGCAGGGCTGCGGGGAGCGCGGCTGGGCGGGGAGAGCCGCTCACTGGATGGGCCGGCGCCACGCTGGGAGCCAGGCGGCGGCACTCGCTGCCAGGAGGGAGGTCGACGCGGCGCTGGGCAGGAAGAGGCAGAGGGTTGGCGCGGCGCGCGGCGCTGGGCGCGTGGACATTCTCACCAGAACTGGAGGGTCCGAGTGCTGGTTTGGGCCTGGGCCGGCCTTGGGGAAGGCGCTGGCGGTGGGCTCGGACCTCTGCACCATCGGCTCGCCCCTCCTGGCGTTCCCGTGTAAGCCCCATCTGTAGGTTCTGGCTGGCGCACCCCCTTCCCCCTTGGTGTGGGCACCGTTCAGCGGTGTGCCATGCGAGGGTGGGGGGATGTGCGCCAGCTCCCACTTGCAGAGCGCACCCGCCGGCCGGACACGCGGCTGCACAGGGAGGGAGGGAGGGAGGGAGGGAGGGAGGAGGGAGGAGAAGAGGAGGAGGCGGAGGAGGATGAGGGAGGAGGCAGGAGAGGCAGGAGGGGGGGAGGGGGGGGGGAGGGGGGGGGAGGGGAGGGGAGGCCGTGGGGGCGAGCGGCGCGGCGCGGAGAGAGCGTCACGCGAGGGGCGCGCGGGATGAACCCCTCGGGCCCTTTAGGCCCGGGGGCCCTGCAGGGATGAGCCCCCTCGGCGGGGGAGGGCCCCCTGGGCCCTTTAGGCCCGGGGGCGCCCGCGCAGAGGCCGCTGGCGAGGGACGGCCCGCGCCAAGTGGCCAAGGCGCCGCGCCGCACACCGCCGCGCGGGGTCACGGCAGAACAATTCGACCACTCTGGGTGCGCGCGCAGACAGACGCCAGACTTCGGGTGCGCGCGCAGACAGAAGCCAGGATTCCCTACGGCCAGGAACTTCTGCTCAGCGTGTCGCGGCGGCGGCGCCTGCGACACGCCAGCCCCTACAGGCGGGCAGCGCGTCGCTCCGCCTGGCGGGGCGGGAGGCCGGGAACGGCTCGGGACAGTGACTTCCGGGGACTGGCACGTGGATAGCGTGTGGCTCCGAAGCGTGGTGAGCCAGAACATGTGTATCGACACGCGAAGCCAAAATCCCTGAACGTCGATCGGCAGGGCTATTGCCTGAGGCCTGCTCGCATTCCTCCTCCTCCTCCTCCTCCTCCCTCCCTCCCTCCCTCCCTCCTCCTCCTCCCTCCTCCTCCCTCCTCCTCCTCCCTCCTCCTCCTCCTCCTCCTCCTCCTCCTCCTCCTCCTCCTCCTCCTCCCCTCCTCTCCTCCTCCTCCTCCTCCTCTCCTCCTCCTCCTCCTCCCTCCTCCTCCTCCTCCTCCTCCTCCTCCTCCTCCTCTCCCCTTCCGCCCTCCTCCCTCCTCCCTCCTCCCTCCTCCATCCTCCCTCCTCCCTCCTCCTCCTCCCCCTCCCTCCCCTCCTCCCTCCTCCCTCCTCCCTCCTCCCTCCTCCTCCTCCTCTCCTCCTCCTCCTCCTCCTCTCCTCCTCCCCTCCTCCTCCTCCTCCTCCTCCCCCTCCCCCTCCCCCTCCTCCGCGCTCTCCCTGTCCGCGAGGACAAGCCTCTCGCGCGCGGGTCACCTCGTCCTCCTGGCGCCCTGCGCCTTCTTCAGCGCCTCGCCCACGGCCCCGAGGACGCCAGATGTGAGTGGCAACGTCAGGGGGGACAGGCTCAGGGGGGAAACCTCGGGCTGGACTCGACACCGCATCGCCGATCGATCGATCGATCGGCGACGGGCCACCCGATGGCGAATCCACACGCTCCTGGACGTGGTGGGCCATCCGGCCCCTGCCGGCGATGATTGGGCGATTGGTGGTCGACGCATCCCCCCTGCCCCATCTGAAGGGGCCCCAGGACACACAAAGAAATACACACAAATAAAATTACCCTGGCGACGTACCCAACCCCTGCGCAATGCGGGGCATGAGTAGCTTGGGAGACGTTATACGGAGGTGATGATGTGACATGGGCGCATATACTTCTGCGAGCGGCATTCGTGAGGCTCGCAGCCCCCCAAGGCTTGCGATGTCTCGCTTAGATCTGCCTGGTGCCTCGCTCCGCTGAACCCGCCACCAGCCTTCGAAAGTTGCGAAGGTTTCGCAGATCGCAGCCACCAAAGGACGGCGAGGCCCCGCTCAGATCTGCGCGGTGCCTCACTCCGCTGGACCCACCAGCAGCCCTCGAAAGTGGCGACAGCTTCGCAGATCGCAGCCCCCCAGGCACGGCGAGGTCTTGTTCAGATCCGCGCGGTGCCTCACTCCGCAGGACCCACTAGCAGCCCTCGAAAATGGCGACAGTTTCGCAGATCGCAGCCCCCCAGGCTCGGCGAGGTCTTGCTCAGATCCGTGCGGTGCCTCACTCCGCAGGACCCACCAGCAGCCCTCGAAAGTGGCGACAGCTTCGCAGATCGCAGCCCTGCAGGCACGCCTCACTCCGCAGGACCCACCAGCAGCCCTCGAAAGTGGCGACAGTTTCGTAGATCGCAGCCCCCCAGGCACGGCGAGGTCTTGTTCAGATCCGCGCGGTGCCTCACTCCGCTGAACCCACCAGCAGTTTTCGAAAGTGGGGACAATTTCGCAGATCGCAGCCCCCCAGGCACGGCGAGGTCCCGCTCAGATCCGCGCAGTGCCTCACTCCGCTGGACCCGCCAGCAGCCCTCGAAAAGGGCGACAATTTCGCAGATCGCTATGCTGGCCCCCCAAGCAGCCCTCGAAAGTGGCGACAGTGTCGCAGATCGCAGCCCCCCAAGCACGCCTCACTCCGCAGGACCCACCAGCAGCCCTCGAAAGTGGCGACAGACTCGCAGATCGCAGCCCCTCAGGGACGGCAAGGTCCCGCTCAGATCCGCGCGGTGCCTCACTCCGCAGGGCCCACCAGCAGCCCTCGAACGTGGCGACAGTTTCGTAGATCGCAGCCCCCCCAAGCACGGCGAGGTCGTTCTCAGATCCGCGCGGTGCCTCACTCCGCAGGACCCACCAGCAGCCCTCGAAAGTGGCGACAATTTTGCAGATCGCAGCCCCCCAGGCATGGCGAGGTCTTGCTCAGATCCGCGCGGTGCCTCACTCCGCAGGACCCACAAGCAGCCCTCGAAAGTGGCGACAATTTCGCAGATCACAGCCCCCCAGGCACGGCGAGGTCCCGCTCAGATCCGCGCGGTGCCTCACTCCGCAGGACCCACCAGCAACCCTCGAAAGTGGCGACAGTTTCGCAGATCGCAGCCCCCCAGGGACGGCGAGGTCCCGCTCAGGTCCGCGCGGTGCCCCACTCCAGCAGGACCCACCAGCAGCCCTCGAAAGTGGCGACAATTTCGCAGATCGCAGCCCCCCAGCACGGCGAGGTCTTGCTCAGATCCGCGCGTGTGCCTCACTCCGCAGGACCCACCAGCAGCCCTCGAAAGTGGCGACAGCTTCGCAGATCGCAGCCCCCCCAAGCACGGCGAGGTCTTCGCTCAGATCTGCGCAGCGCCCCTCACTCCGCAGGACCCACCAGCAGCCCTCGAAAGTGGCGACAGTTTCGCAGATCGCAGCCCCCAAGCACGGCGAGGTCGCTCAGATCGCGCGGTGCCTCACTCCGCTGGACCCACCAGCAGCCCTCGAAAGTGGCGACAGTTTCGCAGATCGCAGCCCCCCCGGCACGGCGAGGTCCCGCTCAGATCCGCGCGGTGCACCAGCAGCCTCCGCTCGTGGCCTCACTCCGCTGGACCCACAAGCAGCCCTCGAAAGTGGCGACGTTTCGCAGATCGCAGCCCCCCAGGCACGGCGAGGTCTTGCTCAGATCTGCGCGGTGCCTCACTCCGCAGGACCCACCAGCAGCCCTCGAAGTGGCGACAGTTTCGCAGATCGCAGCCCCCCAACAGTTTCCGTCTTGCTCAGATCCGCGCGGTGCCTCACTCCGCAGGACGAGGCACGGCGAGGTCTTGTTCAGATCCGCGCGGTGCCTCACTCCGCAGGACCCACCAGCAGCCCTCGAAAATGGCGACAATTTCGCAGATCACAGCCCCCCAGGCACGGCGAGGTCTTGCTCAGATCCGCGCGGTGCCTCACTCCGCAGGACCCACCAGCAGCCCTCGAAAGTGGCGACAGCTTCGCAGATCGCAGCCCCCCAGACACGGCGAGGTCCCGCTCAGATCCGCGCGGTGCCTCACTCCGCAGGACCCGCCAGCAGCCCTCGAAAGTGGCGATATATTCGCAGATCGCAGCCCCCATCGTCGGCGAAGAGAGGGCAGGAGGAGGCGGGAGGCGGGAGGAGGACGCGACCACACCCCTCTATTCAAAACGAATACCCAACCAAGGAGGGTCGGGAAACATTCCCCACATTCTCCCATATTTCCTGAGCTTCTGTCTTCCCCCCCCCACTTCCCATATTTTCCAATAACTTCTGGGGAATCGAGGATTAATGGTGTCTGTGTGTTTCTCTTCCTCCTGCCCATCTCCGTGCCCTCGGGCTCCTGTGTGCTTCTCCTCCTCCTGCCCCATCTCCGTGGATATTTTTTCTAACAACTTCTGGGGATTGCCTGTGTCTGTGTGCTTCTCTTCCTCCTGCACCATCTCCGTGCCCTCGGGCTTCCCCCGCCCGCCACTCGGGCCTCCGGCGCCCCCGACTCGGGAGGATCCGGGCCACCCCCGGCCGGCAGTCCGCCGAGGCCCGACGAGAGCGCCCGACGAAGCCTCGAGCCTCGAGCCCAGCCCTCGAGCAGGGGATCGACCTACCCCTCGAGCCCATCCCTCGAGCCCATCCCTCGAGCCCATCCCTCGAGCCCATCCCCCAATAGGGGGCAAACAAACCTGCCTCGCTTTTGACCACCCTCGCTTCCAAGAGATGCCAAGCGATGCCAAACTGCGGCCTGTACTGGTCAGGCCGCTGGACGAGGAGGCGCGTGGTATGACCTGGTTTTGTCTGGAAGCGAAAGCGGGGTAGGTAATTCACGCTCTGACCCAAGCTGGCTTGTCCGTCGAACCTACGAGAACAGTCTTCAGCAGATCTGCTGAACATGCTGCGTGCTTCTCGCAGAGTCGGCGGGGAAGCCAGTTCTGGGGCGTGTCAAGTCTGCAATTCGTCGATCCCCTACTCGAACCCCCCCTGAGCCCATCCCAGACATGCGACGTCCAGATTTTTTCAGGACAGCGTCCCTGGAAGTCCCGACCCTTTCCCCGGGACCGGTTTTTCGTCCTGAACCATTTTTTGACGGTCCTGGGGCCCGGCGAGGGCCCCCCGGGGCCGAAAATAGCCCAAAACCTCTCCGTCCTGATGTTTTTACGACGCGATCATGTCTGGGAGCCCATCTAGAGACCTCCTAGATGGGGTCGGAGCAGATGGGGTCGGAGGATCTCGCCGCATCGCCGATGCATCGGCGATGCATCGGCGATGTATCGGCGATGCACCGGCCGTGCACTGGCGACGTCGGCGATGCATCGGCGACGTCGGCGCGGCGAAAATTGTGCCCCTCATCGAGCCGCATCGCCGGTGCACCGCCGATGCATCGCCGATGCGGCGCGAGCCTCCGACCCCATCTGCTCCGGCCCCGTCAGGGAGGTCTAGACCATCTCTCCCCCCCTGCTGCTGCCACTGAGGAGGAGCTGCCGGCGCTGCCGGGCCTCCTGGCGCCCGCGGCGAGGACGGCGGGCAGCACCTCCAGGGCCGCCTGGGCCGTCCAGGGCACCTCCCTCTGCTGCCCCTGGGCCGCGCCGCTGGCAGGCAGGCTGTTCGTCGCCCGCCTCTTGTCCGCGCAGTGCGCCAGGAGGACGGTCGGCGGCGAGCAAGAGGGGGTAAGCGAGAAGGAGAAGAAGCTCAGCTGCGCAGACGCGCAATGCGCTACCGCAGTGTGTTGATACGGAGCTCAACGCGTGGACTGAAAAAGCGTATGTCTGCGGCGATACGTTCGCCAAAACGTGGGCCAATGCGTTGAACCAACACGCAACGTATTGACACGCACGTTTTGAGCACGGTACGTGCTGCGTATCAAAACGGGCGTATCGAGGCAGCTAAGAGAAGGAGCCTTCTCAGGAAGCGGCGGGACTTCTTCTCAGAAGCCCTCGGGCCTTCCGAGAAGCTCTCCGCGTCGTCGGGGGAGGCTCAGAAAACTTCTCAGAAGGCCGGGGGACCTCCGAGCCTTCTGAGAAGGCCCTCTCCTTCGCATTTCCCCCCCGGGCTCGCCGCCGGGATGAGGGTGCCGAACGCGATGGAGAGCGCTTTCTGCATGGCCTGGGCGACCACGGGCATCTTGTCCGCCAGCGTGGAGAACGTGTCCTCGCAGGACCGCCGCCCCGCGTTCGAGCCCAAGGCGGCCGTCAGGGCGAGGTTCGGGTAGGCGGAGAAGGGGACGGGGAGCAGCACCAGCTGCCGCACCCCCGCGTCCATCACCTTCGGCGACGCGCTCATGGGGGAAGACGGAGGGGGCGGGCCTGCACAGAAGCCACATAGGGGGCTTCGCAGAAGGCCACATGGCTTCTGAGAAGCCCCGCCGCCTTCTGAAAAAGCCTGCCCCCCCTCTCACGTCCCTCCTCTGTCCGCCGACGCCTTCCGGCCCAGGGGCTTGTCGTACTCACTCATGACGAGGCCGCGTACCTTCGTGTTCGCGGTGTTCAGCAACCCAGCAAGGCGCTCGAAATTCTCGAGGATGCCGCGCTGGTCGGCCGGGATGCACTCGTACCAAGCGACCATCCTGCGCAGGCCGTCGCTCGCATCACTGGGAGCCAATGAGAGCAGGAGCTCGGAAATCATCACTCCGCCGATCGCGAAGTCGTTCTTGATGAAGAGCGACACGAGGTCCCCGACGAGTATGGAGATGCGGCGCTTGAGCAACATCGCGACCTGGGTCACGGGCTCGACGTCCTCGGGCCGCATGGACCGGCACACCTCGTCCGCCTGCTGGGCGATGGACCTGGGCCCGCCGTCGAACTTTATCGCCAGCGTCTTTCGCACCACGTTCGAGGCCGGCGAGTCGTCGAGCATGGCGCTGGTCAGCCAGGTCAGCCAGCTCCCGACCAGGGCCGCGTCGACGCTGAGGAAGCAGCACTGCACCACCTCCTCGCCGCCCAGACCCGCGGTGGACACGTCCGCGCCGATCGAGGTGATGACCTTCATGGCGTAGCAGACGTAGCGCAGCCTGTCCGCGTTCTCCATCAGGGTGAGGGCCCACGGCTCCAGCTGCTTCAGCACCTCTGCGCTCCGCAGCTCCCTCTGGGCGGCCGCCGTGGCCGCCGGCGGGCCGCTGCTGCTGCCGGCCTCGGCCGGCTCGGCGCTGTCCTTGCCGATCTCCGCCAGGACGGACCGCACCTTCTCCGGGATGAGGTCGGGGTCGCCAGGCACCACCCCAGCGATGAACAACGTCAGCAGGTTGGCGTCGGCCAAAATCTCGCTCTCCTCAGGAGGGCGCCAACCATGCACTTACACCGGTCCCGGCCAGGGTCGGTGCAGGTGTGTAGGTGGCGACCTCCGAGTCCTTGGAGGCCTCGGCGATCGTCACGGTCGGCCGGTGCACCGTGACGATCCGGAACGGCTTGGCCGCCTTCTTGCTGAAGAGCGCCGAGAAAGGGTTGACCTTGTTGGTGAGGCTTCGGGTTGCGCACAGGCAGGCCCCCCAGGTGGTCCCAGCTGGCCTCAACAGGGCCCCCCCCCCCGAGTAGTTGGTTGCGCGATACATCACCCCTAGTCCCTAGCCAAAGCAGCAGGCAAGCCCATGTGAAACAGTCACTGGCAGCTCCCTGTCGCCGTCTTGTGAACGATGGGCCACGTCTGCATCGTGGAACGGGGAGGATGGGAAAGGACATGCCGCCCCTTGACCAGCCAGAAAAAACCCTGCCCCGATTCGTGGCTGCCGCGATCACCGCGGCGACCTCCCAAACCGACCCGGAGGTCTGGCTCGGGGCCGGACCGCGCAGTCCAGGCCGGTCTCGACACCCCAAGGAGGAGGAGGAGGAGGAGGAGGAGGAGGAGGAGGAGGAGGAGGAGGAGGAGGAGGAGGAGGAGGAGGAGGGGGAGGAGGAGGAGGAGATAGCTCGGGGTGCGGAGCGCCCCAGGGGCGCCTTCCAGAGGCTGCGCCAGAGCGTCGGGGCCGCCCCGGACGAGCTCGGGGGGGGCCTGCTGGGGCCAGCCGGGGCCTCCCGGGAGGCCCGTCCGCGCGCAGCCCGAAGCCTCAGCGGTGGACCTTCTCGCGCTGCACGCGAAACATCGCGTCCGCCTCTTGGAGTCCCGACACGGTGCGGTGGCGGACCGTGCGGTGACCCCGACATCCCCCAAGACATCACCGTACGGCCCGTCAGCGCACGGCCTTGGGACCCTGGAGGCCCCTGTCGCCCGAGGCATCCTCGGAGAGGGACCCGAGTCCCAAAACCGCGCGGTGAGCCCGACTCCCCACCGACTTTTGGTGGGTGGATCTCTCGAGCTCTCCGCCGCCTCTGGCGGTGTGCGTTGCGAGCAGGAACGCAGCAAAAAGCCACTGAGAGCGCGGCACTGCTGTGTTCCTGCTCGCAACGCGCACCGCCAGAGGCAGCGGAGAGCTTGAGAGATCCTTTTTAGTCAGCAGCCGCAGGCGAGAGCGCCAGCGGCGAGTCGAGCCAGAGCGGGCCGCGCAGAGACGAATCAACCCAAACCCGATGGGCCGGAGCCTCGCGCGGCACCTCGGCGGGCAGGCCGGCAAGTGGAGGGGTGCCGGCTGCGGCTGCCACTGCCAGGGGTTGCACGCATGCAACAGCTTGAGAGATCCATAAAACAGGGCTAGGATCGGGATAAATCGCTCCAGAGCGTTCCGGAGCGCTCTCAGAGCGTTCCGGAACGCTCTGGAGCGGCCGCGGCGCCCAATACATCCTCCAACCCCGCCGATTCTCAAAGATTTCGAACTATCCCGATCCGATTTTGTCCCGATCTTCGCGTCGTTTTAATCCACCTACCCCCCCCTTAAAAAAAACCACACGGTGTGGTCACCACCCCGTGTGGGGGCCCCTGGCGCCTGCACGGTCTCCCACGCGGTGCCCGACGCCGCCGCCCGGGCGGGCTCCCGCGAGAGGACCATCGCGCGCCGCTCGGCGGGGGGGCCCTGGCGCCCGCCCGACGGGGCTTTTGAGCGGGGGAAAAACGAAAAGGGAAGGCTTCTGAGCCAAAGGCTGCGGCCTGCACGAGCACACGCGCGGTGGGTCGGCCTCGAAGCACTGGCGCTGCTTTCCCTCCTCGTGCCGAGCTGCGAGCGCGCCTTGTGACCACACGGCTGGCTCGCACGGGGTTCTGCTTTCAGCCCGTGGGTCGCCTCGCTTGCTCCGCGCTCTCGAGCCATCGCGACTCGAGCCACAGGCTGCGGCCTGCCCGAGAAGGACGCGCGGTGGGTCGGCCTCGAAGCGCGCGGTGCACGGCACGGCAGCGCGGGCGCGGCACTCGCACTCCAGGACAGAGGCACAGCGCACGGCACGCGGGCATCGGCGGTGGACAAACCTCCCTTTAGTAAACCTCCCTTTGATGAAAACGGCCTGGGACCGAGACCGACGGACCTGGACCCGCAAAAAGGACGGCCGCGACGCCCTCTCGCGAACCGAACGCGGCCGATTCGCTCATCGACGTGTCAGGGTAGGAGGCCTGTCAACCTCCGAGGGTAGGGTTATGTCGGGCGTGCCCCCCATACAGGAGGATTTTCGACGAAAGATAAAAAAACATATCCCCCAAATAATCAAACAGCATTTTTTGACCTTTGTGGGGCATTCTTGGGGTATCTTTTCTGTTTCGTCGAAAATCCCCCTGTATGGGGGACACGCCCGACATAAGGCTGCCGCTCGACGTTCGAGAGAGAGAGAGAGAGAGAGAAAAAAAGCCAAGTCCGATGCTCCAGGGGCACGCCACGACGCGCGCCTCGAGGGGTCGCAGTGGTCCCAGGCCGACGCGAGAGAGGTGCTGCAGGCATGACTCCGCAGGAGTGCGAGCAGGAGCAGCTGGCCGCCCCCCCCCCTCCCCGTGGGCACGCGGGCGGCCCACCGCAAGGGTATAAACCTTCCAGCCGCCCTGGGACAGGCGCCCCCGACAGCGAAACAGTCCATTTGATACCGTTCTTCGCCCGCTGATAGAGGGTAGGAGGAGGGAGGAGGAGGAGGAGGAGGAGGAGGAGGAGGAGGAGAGGAGGAGGAGGAGGAGGAGAGGAGGAGGAGTAGAGGAGGAGGAGGGGAGGAGGGAGGAGGAGGAGGAGGAGGAGGAGGAGGAGGAGGAGGAGGAGGGAGGAGGAGAGGAGGAGGAGGAGAGGAGGAGGAGGAGGAGGAGGAGGAGGATGGGCACGCGGGCGGCCCACTCCTCGAGGGCGGCCGGCGCAGGGCCCGCGGGCGGCCCACTCCGCCCCCGGGCCGGAAGCGGCGCACGGCGCGCGCGCCGCGGCACCGCGGGCAGAGCACGGCACGGCACGGCGCGCGGGCGCGGCACCTTTTTCTCGTGCTCCCAGTCCGGGGCGCGGGCACGGCAGGGCTCGCGCGGGCGCGGCGCGGCACGCGGGCGGCACCGCTCTTCGCGTTCTATAGTGCAGCAGCGTTTTTGTTGTTGAACACTATTACTTCTAAAGAATTATTATTGTTGGACCCCCTGGTGCACGCCCCCCGCCCAAAACCTAGGCCGCAGCTACATTTTCATCATTTTTCTGCGAAAGCTTCAGAAAAGTGGATTACCCCCGGATCCGGTTTTTTGTTGACGCTCGTTTTCCCTTGCAAAAAACAATAGAAAATGAAAATTCTTGTTCTTAGTTGATCAAATTTCAAGAATCCCTTGCAAAAAATAAGGTAAAGTGGACATTCGCGCTCGCAAGACGAAATCCTTCCAAAACCTTAGGTTTCGTAGCGATTTTAACATAAAAACATCAAAAACCCAATGGTTTTTTAAGAAAAAATTGTCAAAATGTCCTTCCGCGCGCTCTTGCGGATTCATAGGAAACACACCACTTTTTAAACATTTCTGTCAAAAGGGTCTTTGCGTGCTACTTCTTCAGGTGCTTTGAACTTCTCCAACAACGGTTGCGCGCCTGCGAGGGCCACCATCCCTTGCAAAAAATGAGACGAAGTGCACATGCGCGCGGCCGCCGCGCGCGCATGTCGAAATCCTGCCAAACACAATGGGTTTTCAATAATTTCAAGATGCGATGTTCAGAAAACATATGAAAACGCACTACTTTCTCATCCGAAAAATCTCGAAATCCATTCGCGGTCTCTTGATGAATCTTTAAAACCCAAGATGGCCCCAACAGGCGCGCAAGATGGCCCCAAGAGGCGTCCATGAGGCCCAAAGAGGCGCCCAAGATGGTCCCAAGAGGCTTCAAGAGGACTCCAAGAGGCCCCCAAGAGGTTCCAGAGAGGCTCCAAGGTGGCTCCAACATCAGTGTCACACATGTACTTCTGTAATCGCATCCCCACGAATTTGCCCCAAAAATGTGACCAACTATCTTGGCACTGCGTACCATCTCACGTGTACCGTGTACCACATCATATGTAACAGATGTGATCAACCTCTGTGGGTGTGTACCCCACGCCAGTGTAGTAGCCAGGGTCGTCCGCACGCCACGAAGTGAAGTGTCCCAACGTCATAGGGCGGGAAGCTGGGTGTGGGTGGTCTCGAAGAGTCGTTTGGATATTTGGTAGAGCTTGAACGGCCCCCCCACGAAGTGGGGGTATTGGCTGGTGTCGCAAGAAAACCCTGGCACTGGGGAGAACACTGAGCGTTCGGGTAAAATGATTGTTGTTGTTGTTGTTGTTGTTGTTGTTGTTGTTGTTGTTGTTGTTGTTGTTGAATATTATTACTTCTAAAGAATAATTATTGTTGGGCCCCCTGGTGCACGCCCCCCCTGCGCCGCCTAGGCCGCAGCTACATTTTCATCATTTTCGTGAGGAAGCCTCAGGTAAAACGATGTGATCCAGATCCGGTTGTTTTGTTGTAATCCGTTTTCCCTTGCAAAAAACACTATAAAATGACATTTCTTGTTCTAATATAATCAAATTTCAAGAATCCCTTGCAAAAAATAAGGTAAAGTGGACATTCGCGCGCGCAAGACGAAATCCTTCCAAAAGCTTAGTGTTCGGAGCGATTTTAACATAAAAACATCAAAAAACCAATGGTTTTTCAACAAAAAAATGTCAAAATCTCATCCCGCGCGCTCTTGCGGATTCGTAGGAAACCCAACACTTTTTAAACATTTCTGTCAAACGGGCTTTTGCGAGCAACTTTTTCGAACTTCTGCGACAACGGTTGCGCACCTGCCAGGGCCATCATCCCTGTCAAATAATACCATGCGGGACACATTCGTTTTTTCTTCGCGCGCGCACGCCGAAATCTCCAAAAACCATTGGGCTTCTTAAGAATTTTAGCACCGCGCATCATAAAATCACACGAATCGCACCGTAGGTCCTCGAAAAACACCTGCACGACTTTTCAAAATTTCTACCCGCGCGCGCTGTCCTAACAACTTCTGTGGGTGTGTACTCCACGCCAGTGTAGTAGCCACGGTCGTCCGCAGGCCACGAAGTGAAGTGTCCGAACGTCATAGGGCGGGAAGCTGGGTGTGGGTGGTGGCGAAGAGTCGTGTGGATATTTGGTAGAGCTTGCACTGCCCCCCCACAAAGTGGGGGTATTGGCTGGCGTCGCATGAAAACCCTGGCACTGGTGAGAACACTGAGCGTTCGGGTAAAGTGATTGTTGTTGTTGTTGTTGTTGTTGTTGTTGTTGTTGTTGTTGTTGTTGTTGTTGTTGTTTTTTTGTGTTTTGTTGTTGTTGTTGTTTTGTTTTTGTTACATATATATGTATTAAATAAAGCATTGTTTATAGTGTTATTAGTTATGTTTGCAAACGGGGCGCCGATCGCATTCTCCCTTAGGGCACCAGCAGCAGGTAGCCTTGCCAACATGGGCTGCGATATACTGTCTCAGCGCATGGCCCCACGATTGCCTCAAGGGTGCGATCCAAACTGCCAAGCTGCCCCAGCATTACTCTCCTGGGCGTCTCCGGAGCCGCGCTGGGGGCCCTCGGGGTCGGCCCAAGAAGGCCGGACCCACGTGTGCCTCCCACTGCTTTTGGATTCTACCCCTTCCGGCCCTGAGGGTGTCCAAGACGGCCCAAGAGGCCTCCAGCACCAGCCCAAGACGGCCCGTGTAAGCCCCAAGAGGACCCCCAAACGGCTCCCAAACGACCCAAGAGGACCCCAAGCCGGCCGAAGAGAGGCCCAGGAAGGCAGAAACGACACAAGGCACCAAACGTCCCAAGCGCGCGCTAATGCGGCCCCATAGGGTCCCAGAGTGCCCCTCCAAGAAGCCCCAAATGCAAGAAGAGAGCTCCAGGAAGTGCATCTCCAGAACGGCCCCCAAGGTCTCTCAGGAGGAGGAGGTTCGAGAAAGAGAGAGAGAGAGAGAGAGAGAGAAGGCCAAGTCCGATTCTCCAGGGGCACGCCGCGACGCACGCCTCAAGGGGTCGCAGTGGTCCCAGGTCGACACAAGAGAAGTGCTGCAGGAATGACTCCGCAGAAGTGTGAGCAAGAGTAGCTGGCCGCCCCCCCCTCCTCGTCCGCATTTTCGAAAAAAACCAACCCGAAAAAAAAACGGATGGCGAGTTTGTTTATGGGTTGGGAGGTTTTTTTTTCGGGTCGAGAGGGCTTTTTTTTGGGTTGGGTTTTTTTCTGGGTTGTAGTGTTTTTTTTTCGAGTTGGGCCGGGAAAATTCAAGGATTTAGGAGTTCCTGGAAATTCCCGGGAAATTGGGGGTCCGGGCCCCTAAGAACCCGCCAACCTCTCTACTTTCAGGCTGCAGGGCTGCATGAGCTTTGCTGCGCTCCCTGGATGTTCCGAATTGGGCTGGGGGACGCCGTGCGAAGTTTGTCTCTCGCACCGTAGGTGGAGCCCCCTGGGCGAGCACGATCTGTGTCAGGGGCGTGCCGGAATTGGCGGGGGGACGCTATGTGAAGACGGAGTTTCTTTGGGGCCTTAGGTGGCGTCTCGAGCCGTGGTCTCCATGATCGGATGGGTGATGCGAATCTGATGGTAGCACTCAACTTTCGGTGGGATGGCGGGTCGCGGAGAAGAAGGAGGGCTTGGAGAAGCCTCGTAGTTTGAGAAACTCCGGAGCCCAGGAGCCCAGGAACCCAGGAACCTAGGAACTGAGGAACTGAGGAACCTAGGAACTCAGGAACCCAGGAGCGCAGGAACTGAGGAACGAGAACGGAGGAACTTAGGAAGCCAGGAACCCACGAGCCCAGGAAACCAGGAAGAAAGGCGGGCCGAGGCAAATTGGGAGCGTCGCGGACGTGCAAGGATGTTTCGAGGAGAAGGGCACTTGCGTCCAGTCCTGGCGAGACCGAGATTTCGGAGCAGGGGGAAGTTGTCGAATGAAGGGCAGATGCCCGAAAGGCGCGGAGGTTTCGGAGGTAGGGGAGGATGCCGAGAATTCTTGACGTTTGGCGTATCCCCCCAGCCCATCCAGAAACGACGATCAAACGAGTCAAGGTGATTAGAGAAGTGTAGGAACAATGAGAGGGACTGCCGAACCGTTCGAAGGAGGAGGAGGGGGAATAGGAGGAGGAGGAGGTGGATGGATGGAGGGATGGATGGATGAGGGAGGAGGGAGAATTATGAACAATAGGATGAGGAGGAAGGGGAGGAGGAGGAGGAGAAGGAGGAGGAGGAGGAGGAGGAGGAGAAGGAGGAGGAAGAGGAGGAGGAGGAGGAGGAGGAGGAGAGGAGGCGGAGGAGGAGGAGGAGAAGGAGGAGGAGGAGGAGGAGGAGGAGGAAGGAGAAGGAGGAAGGCGAGCAAAAGGGCCAGAGGCCTCTTGGATGCCTCTCAGAATATATTGGGGTATCTCTTGGGCGCTTCTCCGATGCTTCTTTGAGCGTCTTTGGGGTCTCTTGGGCCCAGAGGGCTGGTGGGATTTATAGGGCGTCGGAGTAGGATGCCCAGACCATGCAGAGTTTGTCATGCAGCGGTGCCGTGGGCAATTGTGGAATATCTTGTGCACCACGAAGCATACATCGCGTAGTTTGCATCGCAAAACTTGCACCACATAGGTCACACCACAGCTCCCACCACCTAGTTTACATGACATAGCGCACACCACGTAGCTTACAACACAGAGCTAACACAACGGAGCTTCCACGTACAAAGTTGGATAACTCATTGTTCAGGGTCTACGTTGGCTAACATTTGAGAGAGTTGGTCTCTCGGGGAACATGCCTGGGCGGCGCCCCCGTGGCCACCTCCAACCGCTGTGTGGTGGCTATTGGCGACTTTGCAAGCTTGTTGGGGGACATGTCGGTCGGAGTTCGGTTGTGCCATACACTACAATAGTATATTATTTCGATCCTCCTTTTGGCCGTGGCCATAATGGCTCGAGGACGTTGGGGGCAGACCCAAGACGACCACGTTAACTCACGCTGGAGCTTCTTTGACATAGAAATGGCGTCTCATGAAGCGCGGGCGCAATTCAAGCGCGCCCGTCGCGGTCGTCGTGGCCGCCAGCTTCCCCGTCGCTCGGAGATGCCACATGACGACACCGGGCAGCCGCAAGGATGGGAGTTGCCCATCGAGGGCTTGTCCGGCGGGATTCCAGAGGGGTTCGTGATGAAGAATACTTTCTTGCACCCTGTCGACGAGCACGACACGTCATGTGTGTGGGAAAATTCGGCGTCAGCCTCAGACGGTGGCGGTCTGGATTCGTGCTTGTCGTCTCACTGAACCGCAGGGAAGGTTCGTTCGATCATTCGTGCTTGCGTACAACATCGTCGGAATCATATTCTGGGGGCGCGGATGCATTTTCCTGAGGTCTCTGCGAAATGAGTTGGGGTTGTCGTGGTTAATGGGGTGCGGCGGCGGGCTCTTTGTGCTGACCGCGTCAAGCGATCCCGATCGGATCGGACACGGTGACCCGCGACCGTGCCCGAGGGATCTTTGATTCAATCGGCCCTGCATGATCGGCGTCGATCGGAGCATCGGCGCGGTTGGCGATGATCCGTCCAGAGATGCAGGACGCTCGCAGCCAGAGAGGCCGCACTCTCGGTCGTCCGACCGCGATTAACACAGGGACACATGAAATGTTCACTCGTTGTGAATCTAGAACACTAGTGCGGGCATGCCCAGGTCCTGGTCGCATGGAGGGCACGACATCCCGGGAGGACGATGACTCGGCCGACGTTCTTGAAAACGCTGCGTGCGGACGGGAACGCCTTATCGAGGAGTCGGTCGGCGGGGTTCTGGAGGGGTTTGTGATGAAGAATACCTTCCTACACCCTGCCAACGAGCACGACACGTCGTGCCCGTGGGAGATTTTGAGCTGCGTTGGCCTCAGACGATGGCGATCGGGATTTGCGGTTGTCGGCTGGCCAAGCGGCGCTGCGGAATCGTTCGATCGTTCTTGCTTGCGTACTCAGTCTTCGGGCTGTCACTCCAAGGGTGCGGCTGCATTTCCCTGAGATCAATGCGTTTTTTTCTTGGGAGTGTCGCCATGTTTCATGCGGTGCGATCGCGGGCTCGTTCTGTTGGCCCCGACAGGTGATCCCGATCAGATTGGACACGTCCACCCGCGACTCAGCCCGTCGGGCATTCGTGCCATCGGCCCTGGCTGACCGGCGTCGATCGAGTTTTCGGCGTGATGGGCAGTGATGTGTCATGGACGGCGAAGGGGACCAGTGGCCATGAGAGGCCGCAAGCTCGGTCGTCCGATCGCGATCAGCTTAGCGACATATCAGATGTCAGTCGGTGTCTGTCGAGATGCAGCAGTAGCTCGGGCATGCTCAGGTCCCGGTCGCATGGAGGGCACGACGTTCCAGGAGGGCGATGACGTGGACGTTTTCCCCGGGAACGACGCGCGCGGCGCACTGCGGGGAGCCGCCTCCGCATCTGTATGAGCGCTGTGCTGGAGGTGCTCCTACCGAGGAGGTTGCAGCGCATCTCTGCTACACGCTGGAGTCATCGAATGCTCTCCTTCTCGACGTCGACGAGAAGATGGCTAGCGCGTCGACGGTCGACTTGGTCCGATTTGACGGCGAGCTTATTTTCGGCAAAGCAGATGGAGAACATGTACGCTGGCGCCGCTGCTCGAGCAGCCCAACACGGAGAAGAGGCAGACATGGCTCTGACTGCGGCGCGGCAGTTGGGGGGCGCCGCCTGGCACATCCGATGCTTATTCAAAAGGCCCGCCGAGAGTTGTTCTGCCGAGCGCGGCGCCCCCGCGCGACGCTGGCGCGCGCGCGTCGCCCTTCGACGGGCGCGCGTCCGCGTCAGAGCTGCGCGGAGGCCCCGAGCAATCGCGCGCGCTCGAACGCGCGGGGAGCCTCGGCGACGGCGCCCTGGAGCTGGCGGTGATGGAGCGCAGGGGGGCGCTCGAGGGCGCGTTGCACAGTCGTGCCTTTCGAGTGCAGTCGCGCAGGAGGGTACTGCGTCGGCGACGCCAACGTCCAGGAACGAGCATTTCACGTTCAGATTGCCGCCTTGCGCGAGCACCTCGTTCTCCCGCTGTGGGCCGATGAGCAGGCCGCGCGCGAGGTTGTGCTCTACCACGCATGCAGGCGCATGCGCTGCGAGAAGTTTCTCCAGGTCGCGGGGTACTTGGAGAGCAGCACTGGCCGGCGCCCTGCCTTGCTCTGGGATCTTCTCTCAGAGGAAGCGGCGGCGAAGAGAACTTTCCATGTGGTGCAAAATCCGAATCTCGCACGGAATCCGTCGGGCGCCACTCACCGTCACCATTGTGCCGGCGATGGGCGATTATCTGGAGGCGGCAGTGACGGCGACGCTCGGGGTTCCACGTCGGCAGCTTCGGCATCCAGCTCCGGGGCTCGCAAGCGGACGAAAGGGCAGCCATCGATGTGTCTCGGCAACTATCTGGCTAAGGCCAACGCGGAAGCGGGGCAAGCCGCCTGCGCGGAAGCAAGCGCATGCGTCAGTGATGAGGCGGCGATTGAAGAGGATGGCGACAGCGCCGCGGGCGGCATTGCCTCGCTCGACGCACTGCAGACAGCACGAGGCACATTCCCGAACCCGACCAAGACGACGTGCTATCTTGCACCCGCGCTGCAGTGTCTACACAGCTCGCCAGCATGGCGCGCGCTTGTGGAGAGGCATGACGCCCATGAAACGTGCGAGCCAACGCATTGCGCATGGTGCGCAATGCGTAGTGCAGAGGCCGCCACGAAGAGGTCACCGGAACTCCACGGACCTCCTAGAGTTCGCGGACTTCTTCGACAATGTGGCGCACGACGGTCGCGGGAAAGTGGAGTGGGAATTTAGGGCGCGGCAACATGATCCCGTGGAGGCGCTGGAGGCGTTCTTCAACGACGCCAGGCAGCGCCTCGGTCAACAGAACACCTCGATGGCGCACGCACTGGATGGTATTCTCTGGCTACACGTGCGCGAGGAGCTGTGGACGACCAGAGACTGCCCATGCCACCGTGACTACTGTTCGATCGCTGTTGCGGGCCTCGTAGAGGAGGTCGCTGTTTCGGACGACGAGATAACGCTGTACCATCTAATCGATCGCGTGGGCGATCCAGAGAAAAGGCATCGTCGTGGATCGCCCGCCGTGCGCGCAGTGCGGTCGTCCAGTCGACAACTGCAAAAAGTTCTTCCACTGTGGGTGCTCAACCGCTTGTGCCACTTGCGCTGCACCGCACCGAAGTCGCAGTCCGCGACTTTGCTCGACCAGCAGGGTAGGAAGAAGGCAGGGGACAGGTTGTTCGCCAATCGATGGGGAGGGCAACGTCGTTCCAGGGGGAGAAGAGTCGCCTCCGCGTGGTCCCGAATCAGATTTTCGAACTTGGGTCGCAGCATTTTCTGCGCAGCGTGGTCGTTCACAAGGGCGGCATGCAGCGCCTATGCGGGGCCAGAGGAACGAACCCCCGCTTCCCTGGTGCCGTTCCTCCACCTTGTCCTGCCCCGCATATTCTGCCAGCTCTGTCTTTTCCTTGCTATCCTTCTTGCTCCCCTTCCCCTCCTCCGCGCCCTTATCCAGCAGTGGGGGCGAGGAAAGCCCCCCATGAGACCCACAGAGCCTCGGTCCTTCAGGTCCGAAGTGTGAACCTCGGCATGAGCCTCAACATGAGTTCTGGCTTCCTCTCTGGGGATCGGACGCACGACTCATCCGGGCCTGTTAGAGCATCTTTGAAGCCATCTTGGAGCATCTTCGATGATCGAGAACAATATTCGACGTCATCTTCGGCTCTCTGCGGCTCTCTTGGGGCCGTCTTGGGCGAAAAGGGACGCTCTGACACCTCGCGGGGCGCCCCGCCCAGGTCCAGGGGAGGGGGCAGCGAAGAGGGGTCAACCCCTCCCCTAAGCGGAAGAAGGGGGGTGGAAGAGGAAACTCTCCAAGACCACCCACGCGCTACAGAGTCGGTGGGATGGACACGGCAAGTTTCGCGTCTAGTCGACATGGGATGCGGTGGGCCGCCCACTCCCCCCGCCTCCCTTCTCCAAGGCAACGATAGCGCTGGCGGAGCCGTTCAAGATTGATCACTCCTCTGGGGGGCCGTTCAAGGTTGAACATTCCCCTGGGGAATGGGCGAGGGGGCGAAGGGGGCACATTTCGGTCCCCGGGGCGCACAGGAATGAACCCACGGCGCGAAATCACGATCGAGGACGGCTCCGAGAGCTGCTTGGGAATTCCGAGGGCGGATGTCGGGACTGGGCCCTCACGGGCGGGCGGGTCGGGCGGCGGGCGGGCGGCGGGTCGGGCGGGCGGGACATTCAAGTATGGCGCATGTGCACATGATGACGCATGTGCCATGTGACACGCGTGGAACCCGAACGGACGAAAAACGGGTCGGGCAGGCGGGACCTTAACGGGCGGGCGCGGCAGGCGGCTGGCGGGACCCGAACGGGGCGGGCGGGCGAGCGGGTCGGGCGGGCGGGACATTGAAAGTATGGCGCAGATGCAAACTATGACGCGTGTCACGGGTGGCACGCGTGGAACCATAATGGGCGGGCGGCGGGCTGAGCGGGCGAGACTCTAATGGGCGGGCGGGCGGGCTGGGCGGGCGGCGGGTCCGGCGGGCGGGACATGAAAGTAGGACGCATGTGCGCATTGTGACGCAGAACCCTGACGGGCAGGCGGCGGGTCGCGCGGGGGAGACCCTGACGGCCGAGCGGGTCGGGCGGCGGGCGGGGCCCTCGCGGGCGGACTCGGACGGGCGGGACATGAAAGTATGACGCGTGCAGACAATATGGCGCATGTGCCAAGTTGCACGCGTGGAACCCTGACGGGCGGGCGGCAGCCGACGCAGGAGGAAGTCCTGACTGGCGGGCGGATCGTGCGGCGGGTCAGGCGGGGGGGGGACGTTAAAGTACGACGCGTATACACATTATTACGCATGTACCAAGTGGCACGCATGGAACCCTCACGGGCGAAAAGCGGGTCGGGCAGGCGGGACCCAAACGGGCGGGCGGGTCAGGCTGCGGGCGGGGCCATAGCGGGCGGGCGAGTGGCGGGTCGGGCGGGCGGGACATTAAAAATATGGCGCAGATGCCAAGTATGACGCATGTACCAGGTGGCACGCGCGGAACCATCACGGTCGGGCTGCGGGTCGAGCAAGCGGACATTAATGGGCGAGTGGGTCGGGCGGGCGGCGGGTCGAGCGGGCGGGACATTAAAGTAAGACGCATGTGCACATCATGACGCATGTACCAGGTGGCACGCGTGGAACCCTTACGGGCAGGCGGCGGGTCGTGCGGGCGGGGCCCTAACGGCCGGGCGGGTCGGGCGCCGGGCGGGGCTCTGACGGGCGGGGTCGGGCGGGCGGTACATTAAAGTATGACGCAGTTACACGTTATGACGCATGTACCAAGTGGCACGCGTGGAACCCAGACGGATGCGCGGCGGTTCGGGCAGGCAGGAACCCTGACGGGCGGGCGGTTCGGGCGGCGGGTCGGGCGGGCGGGACATTAAAGTATGACGCATGTGCACATTATGCACATGTAGGAGGTGGCACGCGTGGAACCCTAACGGGCGAAAGGCGGGTCGGGAAGGCGGAACCCTGACGGGCGGACGGGTAGGCGGCGGCCAGGACCCGAGGAACCTAACCCTAATGCCTTGTCAGACGAACGCAGGAACCTAGCTCTAATGCCCTGTACCTGATCCGCTCGCCGAACCCCTGACCCGGGCACGCGAACCCGAACCCTGTAACGCTGACCCTGACACCTGAAGCCGAACCCTCCCCCCCAGTTCTGACTCGAACGGAATCAACCGAACACCCGAAACGGAACGCCCAAGCCCGAGCCCCAACCCCGAATCGTAATACCCACACACGAACAACCTGACCCGAACACCCGAGCCCGAACACCGAAATACGAACCCGAACACCCGAAGTCCAAATAACCGCACCAAAATGCCCGAGGGCCGAAAGCAGCAAAAACCGGAAACCCTGGGCCCCGAAGGCCCCAGCAGCCGAAGGCCCGAATGCCTGAACATTCGGAAACCCGAAGACTCTAATACCCAACTCGAGCCACCCAACCCGAGAAAATACCCTCACAACCCGCAGAGAAACCCAACCCGAAAAAATACCCCCCAACTCGAAAAAAAAACCCGACCAACCCGAAAAAAAACCCGGGTGGAGGCCGGTTTTTTGGGGGGGCTGGAGCCGAAAACCAAAAAAAAACCCTTTCAACCCGACAAAAAACCCAGGTCCTACACAAATGCTCAGGCACAGGACGCATCCAGGGCTCCCGCACAAGCTCGCGCGAACACTCCTTCGATTGAAGTTGCGTAATAGTTCACGACTCCCCGCTTGTCGAGGGGTAAGGAGGTGTGTGAGATGCGCTGCTGTCCCACCTCTTGTCCCCTCTCCAATGGTCGCAAATCCCGTTTGAAGGGGTTCATCCCCGACGAGCTCCTCCACGCCCTTCTGGTCTGAAGACTCTTCTGACATTGAGCGCTGGGATTGAGGAGGCCCTCACATCCCACCAACTCTATGGGCTTAGGTGGCTCAGGGACTTCGTTCTGCCAGCTCCATTCTTGCCCTTCGTGGAGGGTTTACCCCCTCCGACCCCTCGCCGCATGACTCTTTCCATTTTTTTTCATGGCGCGGGGTGGATGAGGCTTCAGCTTCAGCGCCCCCCACCTCACGGGGGTGCCCGGGCGACGGAACGGGGAGGGGGGCTTCAGCTTCAGCACCTTCTCTGTGGGAGTGCCGGGGGCCCTTTGGTGCCCGGTGCGCGGGCGAGACTTCAGCCTCAGCACACACACGCGCAAAGGCGGGAGCTTCAGACACTCCCACAGAGGTTCTGGTGAGCAGGCAAGGGGGGGGGAGTTTCAGCCTCCACCCCCAGTCAGCTTAGAGCTGAAAAAGCGCTCGATTGAAAAGGAGAGGAAGGAGAGCGCCGCATGACTCTTTCCATCGCCTAGGAGGAGGAGGAGGAGGAGGAGGAGGAGGAGGAGGAGGAGGAGGAGGAGGAGGAGGAGGAGGAGGAGGAGGAGGAGGAGGAGGAGGAGGAGGAGGAGGAGGAGGCCATGGCCAGCGCTGGAGATCAGACCAGCAGCGCGGCCGCTGGTCCGCCGTGCTGGTCATCCCTCTGCTGGTCTGCCACGCTGGCCCGGGAGCTTCTCCGGGGCCCCTTTGGGGCCTCTCGGGAGCCTTCTGGGAGGCCCCACGGCGCCTCTCGGAGCACTCTGTGAGGCGCAGGTGCAACAGATGTGCGTTTTCCATAGAAAGGGATATGGGGCGATTTTTGCCTCTTGGGGCTTTCTCGGGGGTCCTCTTGAAGCACTCTTGGGGCGTCTCGGAGGGCTCTTGGGCTGTCTTGGGGCCAACCTGGGCGTCTTGGAGCGGTCTTGAGCCTTCCTGGAGGCCCCTAGGACCCTCTTAAGAGGCCTCGTGTGAGCGTCTTGGAGCCTGGACATCCCCCGAACATGTTGGTCTTGTGCCCTTGTGGCGACTGGAGGGCTTCACCCGCCCTATTAGGGTTAGGGCAAGTCTCCCCCCTGCCAGGGGCCTCAGGGGCAGCGAGGGGCTAAAGGGTCCACGATGGCCACAAAACCCCAGATTGTCCCCAAGAGGCCTCATGGCCGCCACAAGACGGCGACGAGTGGGCGCGGAGCCTCCCAACGAGATCCCCGAGAGGCAAGCATTCGAAACACGAGAAAAAGGTTCCCAATGCTGGTTTGCCCTCTCGCCTTTTCACATCCGATGGGCTTCTGAAACCGTACCCGGGAGAGCCCCGATAATGAGGGGCCCCGAAGATCTCTAGTACAGTCTGGTAGTGCCCAAGAGCACCCGAAGAGCGCCACAAGAGGGCATCAAAATGATTTTTTTCGGGCTCCGACGGGGGAGTCTCAATCGTGTCCGCCCTCCCATGTCGCCAAGTTTCCCACGAGAGGGCCCGACATGCCCCGGAGAGGGCCCCAGGAAGAGCGCCCCGCATGCACCCAACACGGTTCCAAGAAGCCTCGAACGTTGCCCAAATGCGCTGCCAAACTGCTCCCATTACATCCCCAGTATTCCCCCCCCGGTTGCCGCAAACAGCTCGTCCAGGTCGCCGTCCGTTCGGCGGCGCCGACGTTGTCTCGCGAACTCCTCACGGCCACTTTCACCTCAAGAGGAACATTTTTCGTCCTGCGTGAATATCGACAGATCCGCGAGTCCACTCCTGGGCCTCCCGGGTCTGCCCCAGCTGCTGCCGCGCTTCGGCCTGACGCCTGCCCCCCCCTCTGCTCCACAACTTGCCCAGGCACTTCTGAAGGGGCCCTGGGACACACAAGTAAATACACACAAATCAAAATATTCGCCATATTTTCTTATATTTTCTGGGTATTTGTCTCCCCCCCCCTTCCCATATCTTCCAATTTTTCTCGGAAATCGACGATTAATTGTGTCTGTGTGTTTCTTTCCCTCCTGAACTTCCCTGATCAAGGCAGCTCGCCTGGGCATCGCTGCTGGATGCGCTGGCGGGGATCCTCGTTTCACAGGATAGCTCCGAGGTGCGCCAACGTGGCCCAAGATGGCCTCCCGAACTGTCCTGGGTTATACCCACGATTTCGATTCTGTTCGGCCCAAGATGGCCCCAACATAGGCTCCCGATGCCTCCGAGAAGTTCAATACTCTCCCGGGCGGCCCACAAATGGCTTAATGACCACTGAAATGGCTCCATGAGCCCCCAGCTGGCTTCTAGATGGCTCCACGGCAATTCCAAGATGGCCCAAGACCGCCCCGAGACGGCCTCCGGGCGCCCCAAATAGCCACGGGATTCTCCAGAGTGGCCCCGGGCCACCCAGAGGGACGCCACGAAAGCTCCAAGAGGCCCCGAGAGGGCCCCGAGAAAACGCCAGTACGCCCTGACAAGGTCCTCCCTCTTCTTGCCCTTTTCCTTCTAATGAAGAGGAAGGGGAGGGGGAGGGGGAGGGGGAGGGGGAGGGGAAGGAGGAGGAGGAGGAGGAGGAGGAGGAGGAGGAGGAGGAGGAGGAGGAGGAGGAGGGAGGAATCTTCCTCTGGTATCGGCCCGCCAAGGCCGGCGGAGTGGCGAGAACCTCTGGTGTCCGCCCGCCCACTGGACGGCAGGGTGCGAGGACGAATGTAGAGGGCAAAAAATCCACCCCGATAGTAACCACCCCGACACGCGAAGACGTTTAGTAAACGCACCCAAAGAAGGAATCAAACAGGGCAGACCTGTTTAGTGAACGCCCAAGGCCGTTTAGTAAACGCCAATTGTCTGGTCCCGGTGGTTTTTCCTCCCTTGAGAAGGGGCCCTGGGACACACAAATAAGTAGACACAAACCCGCCGCCCCCTGTCGATTCCTCGCAAGGGTGCCTGGCGTGCTGGACCCTCTCGGTTTTGGTCTTGGTTCTTTTTCTAAAAGAACCCCCCTGGGGCTCCGGCGCGTCCCGCCGGGGTCCTGGAAGGATTGCCCAGACCCGGCTCCAAAGGGTTTTTCCTGTCCAGACGGCTCCAAGACGGCCCAAGATGGCCTCCCAGACGGCTAAGATGGCCCCAAGATGCCTCCAAGACGGCCCAAGATGCACCCATGACGGCCTTAGATGGCCTCAAGATGGCCCAAGACGGCCCAAGAGGCCCCCAAGAGGCCTCCAAGACAGCCCAAGAGGCCTCCAAGAGGTCCTCCAGGAGGGCCCGAAGAGGCCAAAATCATTGATTTTCCCAAGGTTTTTGAAAGATTTGGGCATTTGCTTCTTCTCGGCATTCCGACGGCTCAGGACGGCGCACGAGGCCCCCAAAATCGCCCAAGAGGCCCCCAAGATGGCCCCATGACGGCCCAACAGGCCCCCAAGACGGCCCCAAGAGGGCCCCAACACGGCCCAAGAGGCCTCCAAGACGCCCAAGATGGCCTCGAAGAACCCCTGATATGCCCCAAGAGGGCCCCAAAACGACGCAGACAGGCCCCCAAGACGGCTTCCGACAGCGTCAGACAAGCCAGGAACGCCCTGACGGCCAAAGAGGCCCCCAAGAAGCCTCCAAAGGTCCCCCCAAACCCTCCAAGAGGCCCCCAGGAAGCTCCCAGGAGGCCCCAAGAGTGCCCCAAGACGCGCCCAAGAGGCCTCCTCCTCCTCTTTTTTCCTCCTCCTCCCCCTCCTCCTCTTCTTGCTCCCCCACGCGTTCCCCGAAATCTTTCCAAACTGACTCGGGGAACAACTGGCCCGATAGCTTGGCCAAGCTCTGGCCCAGCTGTCGGCCACAGAGGCGCTTCCAGAAAGGCAGGCGGCGGCGGTGATTCGCCGTAGGCGTCTTCGATAACGTTTTGGTCTTCCCCCGCTTCCCATATTTTCTCATATTTTCGGGGCAATCGACGATGAATGGTGTGGTGTCCGTGTGTTTTTTCCCTCCTGCGAAGACTTGAACTTCTGGAACCCTCTTCAACGGTCTGCGTTCCCCCCCGCGAGGGAGGCAGCGTGGACCAACCTTTTTTGCATCCACGACGCATGCTGCAAGTGGGGAGCCTCCTCCTCCCCCTCCTCCCCCTCCTCCTCCGCCTCCTCCTCCTCCTCCTCCTCCTCCCGCTCCCCCTCCCCCTCCCCCTCCTCTTCCTCCTCCTCCTCCTCCTCCTCCTCCTCCTCCTCCTGGGGGCTGGACTCGGAGGGCGCAGGGAGGCGATACGTGGAGGGGAAGAGCTGCACGTCGGGGGGGAGGGGATCGGATGCGGATGGGACGACAGGGAAGCGGGCGGGGGAGGTACAGTCGGACTTGATTAGACAGGACGTGCGAGAGGACACGAGACCCTTCCGAGGGCCACACTGCCACAATCATGTAGAGGAGGCATGGGTCGCGAGATACAGGGCACGGAGGTGCTCTTGTCTGGCAGGGCCGACCTACTAATCAAGGGCCGACTGTATGGGGAATGGAGGAAGCGGAGAGGGAAGCGGGGAGCGAGGCCGACGGGAAGCGCGAGGAGACGGGCCGGACCCGGCTCTCCGAGCCTTCCGCCGACGGCTTCTTGCAGTCTCGGCGAAAGGAGGACCAGCAATTTCCGGGAGAGGAGGAGGAAGATGAGGAGAGGGAGGAGACCCACCTGCCCTCTGGGCTCTTCCTTGCCACTGTCTTTTTCCTGCTCCTCCTCCTCCTCCTCCTCCTCGCCCACCTCCTCGCCGTTCTCCTCCTGCTCCGCCTCCTCCCTCGCCCAAGATCCCGGAGCCAAAACGGCTCCTGGAGCCTGATCACGTCGAGAGTCTTGGCCTCCCCCCTCAGCCAGAAGCAGCCCAGCAGGAACTCCTCGATGCTGATGTAGCCTCCAGCGGGCCGCAAAGGCCAGCATGAGGGGGAGAGGGGACGCGGAAAGGTTCGGGAAGCATCTGCGCTTTTGGCTCGCTGATGGTTGTTTTCCGCTGACCATCTTGTGGTGGTGGGTCCTCGTTCTGACTCAGCGCCGCCCCGCGTCTCCTCCCTCTGCCCCGTCCTCCTCCTCCTCCTCCTCCTCCTCGTCCTCTCCCTGCCTCTGCTCTCATCGGCACACCCCTCACACATATTGGGGCTCGATAGGGAGCTCCCCGAGTGCGCTTGGAGTTCCACGCCATTTCGGCACGCGCATTTCGCGTCTGGTGGCCTCGTAAAAGGGGGCTCCACCGAAAATTCCAGTGTGACAATGCACATGGCGCCCCCCCGTTTCGGCACACCTCTCATACGTTTCGTGGCTCCGGAGGGAGCTCAACCGAAGGCCGACTGGCAATGTGCGCATGGCGTCCCTCCGCTCATCCCGGCACACAATTCACACGTCTCGTGGCCCCGTAAAAGGGCTCCACTGGAAGACCGCAGTGTCAAGGTCAGCGTGGCGTCTCTCCGCCGATTATGGCACACCGCTCACACGTTTCGGGGCCCGAAAAATGCTCCACCGAAGGGCCATATGGAAATGTCCGCATAGCGTCCCTCCGGCTCATCTGGCACACCAGTCACACGCGTCGTGGCCCCACAAAAGGCCCCACGGGCAAAGTCTGCGTGGCGGCCCCGCCCCGTTTCGGCACATATGCCGCGCGCAACATGCAGCTGCGAGTGATTAGCGGCGCTCGCATCATAGCGAACTCCATCGAATGCCCTCAAGGCGCGGCCTCGCCAGTTTCGGCACACTTCACATTGGCCCCATATGGCACCCCTCCTCTTTGATCTCACTTGCTTTGCGGTACCCACGCCTGCACGTGGTTGGGTCTTTCGCCACAATAACGCATTCCAGGAATGTTTGTGGATCGCCGTAGGGACTTCTAAGGGTAAAGGAAGGAAGGGGAAGCGAGCAGGGGAGGGAAATAATGATATTGAGACGGGGAGCGTAATGGAATGAGGAGTAGGAGGAAGAGGAGGAGGAGGAGAAGGAGGAGGAGGAGGAGGATGAGGAGGAGGAGGAAGAGGAGGAGGAGGAGGAGGAGGAGGAGGAGGAGAAGGACGAGGAGGAGGATGATGATGATGATGATGATGATGATGATGATGATGATGATGATGATGATGATGATGATGATGATGATGATGATGATGATGATGATGATGATGATGATGATGATGATGATGAGGCGGAGGAGGAGGACGAGGAGGATGAGGCAGAGGAGGAGGAAAAAGAGCAGGAGGAGGTGGATGACGAGGAGGATGAGAAGGACGATGAGGAGGACGCTATAACGTAAAACGGTGGATGAAAACATATGTTTTCTGTATAGCGGTGTCTCACAACGGTATGCGTAAGATGCGCTGTAAAGCGGGCGCAGGGCCTGGCCTGGCTGAGCCAAGCGCTCATGGCCCAGTCCTGGTCCTTGCTCAGCTACAAGCGTGCTGGCTGCCCTGCTACCCAATAGCCTACCGTTCGAGTCTGGTGCTCGTCCGTTGTGCCTCGTTGGCCAAACCACCGACAAGACATGCCGTACCAACAGAATATGTAGATAACGATAAAACATTCTATTGACCAAAGTCTTTACAACAAATTGTCCACGGGAAGGGAGACACTAACGGGGATGAGTAGGTCCCGTACTTGATGGACTTCATTCCACCCCAAGGCGCTGTGGCCCCCACGGCGCCAACCGCAAAAACCTTCTACGGAGCCCGTGGCAGGGGCGGAGGTACTCCCATCATTGGCCATGGGACTAACCAAAACTAGTCCGCCAACCCTCCGACAACAACAGCAGACGATTGACAAAGCAAACGACCTCTCAATCGCCAGCTGCTTCTCGAACGCAGATCAAGATGAGCAATTTCTCCTCGGTGTGGCTCACAATCTCGCATTCTGCAAACACAATTCGTCTTATGCGGAGTGGCTTGTCGAGTCGCTTCGCGAACATAGTTCGCCTCGTGCGAATGTTCCTGTCATTTTCCTTGATGTGCAGCGCCGCAATACCGAGCGCAGTTCGGACATGCGGCTGCGCTCCAGTGACCCGTCGTCCTTGTCCTTGGTAAAGTCGCTGTAGCTGGAGCTTGGGGCGGGCCACTTGCTGCGCTCCTCGCTGAACCTTACTGTGGGGTGGGCGTGAACAAGCTTGCCCTTCATGACGTCAAGGACGAGCTCTCTGCCGATGCTTCCCTTCGTCTTGGGATCTGCTCGCGTATCCCGGGTGTCGCGCCACGGCATGTCGGACAACTGTTTGGTGCGAGGTCTGTCCGCTAGCCGCCGCAGATGGCCTGCCGTGCTGTTCTTGGGTGGCGGGCGCGCGTGGTCCATGGCGAGCGCCGGGGAGACGGACGTGCCGCCTGCGACCAGCTCTGCCCGCGCGGCGTAGCCTCCCTCCTCCCTCGGCCTCCTGATTTCGCACGCTGAGGCGGGCCCCCGCGCCGTCTCATGGGGCGCGAGAGCGTGCGCCTGTGGCCCGTCTGCTGCCCCGCGTGCTGCGAGCAGCTCGGGGCCGAATGGCGATCTACGCGCGAGTTTGTGTTATCAAGTCACGGCGTCGAGCAAGTGGGAGATTGGCCAATTCTGCGACGCTTGACTAAGCGCGTGTACGCGGCGCCTCTCGTGCCGCATCCTGTCTCCCCCTCGCGCGTGAAAGAGTCGTCGCCGCGCGCGCGACATCGCCGGGTAGGCGATGCGCGCCTTGATCTCCCGCGTGACCGGCGCGACGGCGTTGAGCTGCATGACGTGCCTGATGAGCAGTTTGTTCTAGGCCCTCTGCAGCGCGACGATGTGGGCGGCGACGCGGTGGTTCGTGAGCAGCGCGTAGACAGCTGCACCGAAGACGGAGGCAAAAAGGTCTCGGAGTGGACCCTCGGCTGGCTAGTTGGCCTTCGACGTGGCCAGGTCGACGTGCCTGATGGGGGTCAGTCCGTCGATGTACTCGTCCTGGTCGAGCGTCGCGTCGCCGTCGGCGCTGCGGTGTTGGTGGGCACCGCAGTTGGAAGTCGTCGTAGTTCCACATCATTCTGCCGAAGACGCTCTCGAGGTGGCCGATGAGACGGTCGACGTGCTCCTTGCGTCCTGCTATCTTGAGGTCGTCAACGTGCTAGGACAGCATGGGCGCTGACTCTGGGGCGCTGGCGCAACAGGTGCTGGGCGCCTCGTGCTTGACCTCGAACTCGTGGCCCCGCCGCGTCGGCTTGGCGCTGCGCCCCTCTGGGCGCGTGGCCCGTGCGAGGTCCATTGACGAAGCTCTGGGTGCGTCGTTGCAGCCAGGGCCGGGCTTGATGCAGCGCAGGCGCTCGGTCCGCTCGTCGAAGGGCTCGCGGCCGTGGGGTCTGTCTGAGGATCGCCGCGCTGCTGGGCGGCAGGGTGAGCTTTGCCTCCCTGGGTGCCTTGCCCTGCTCCTGCATCTCGGCGCAGGTCCTGCCCTGCAGGAGCGCCTTCTCCGCGTCCGCGGCGACGCGCGCCCAGTCGGGGCGACGGGCCGGCTCCGGGGACAGAACGCGCTGAGGCGCTCGCTTTGCCGTTCCGGCGAACGTCTCCAGGGCGCTGGAGTCCATGTCGCGGAAGCCCCTCGGTGCCATTTGGCGCCCGATGATGCTGGCGGTCTTGCTGTCCGACCCCTTCCGGTGCCTCCGCTTGAACGCGTGTCTGGAGTCCACGGCGTTCCGAGCGCCCTCGAGAGAGCGGCGCTGGAAACGCCTGTGCTTAACCCAGATTGTGAGCTCCTCGAGAATGGTGGCTGCCACCTCCTTGATCAGCCTCGGCGCCTCCTCCTTGGTCAGGGCGTCGGTGTCGCGCCTGATCGCCGCGGTCTGGGCGGCGGCGTGGACCTTATGCGCGGCTGTGGCGTGACCGCTGTCAACGCAGTTGCCTTCGTGGAAGCGCAGAAATGTTTCGCGCGCTCCTGGGTCAAGGTATAGCTCCACGTGTTGTCTTCCTCCCTCCTCCTCCTCCTCCTCCTCTCCCTCCTCTTTCCCCCCCCCCTCCTCCTCGTCCTTAACCTTGGCGTAGTCGCCCAGAGTGGCGACGCGCAGGTAGTAGTGAGGCTGCGCGTGGGTCTGCTGGAGCTGGTGCTGAGTCTCAAGGTGCTGGGGCCACTCGCGTGGTCTGCGGCCCATGCTGGCGGCTGCGTGCTCGACGGCAGCGTGGGCCATCTGCTGGCTCTTGGGCCCATCCAGCTCCTGTAGTTCCTGAATCAAATCCTCAGCGCCACCGATCTCCTGCTAAGCTGCCAACGTCATCTGTTGGATGTGGCCGGAGCATCGCAGTCGGCCTCTTCGGGTATCACCAACAGAGCCGATGGTGAACCGCCCTCGGTGGCGCCGGCGGCGCCCTCGGGGACGTCGACGACGCAATCGTCGAACGGCCCGTCATGATCCTGCCCGGCGTCAGCTTCCAGCCGCTCTTCGTCGCCCCAAAAAACTTGATTATGCGAGCGTCCCTCCACTGCTCGCCGACGAGGCCGTGGGCGTCGGACTTGACGCCGTCCAAATGCAGTTGGTGGACGTCGCTCGGGGTCCGAGGGGGCCGCCAGGTGACCAGACTGCGGCTGCAGTCTGGCCAGTCGCCCGCAGATTTCTGACAGCGTGCAAGACGTGCGGCGCGAACGTCTGGTAGCTGAAAACATCTACGGGACAAGTGGCGCAGAGCCTCGAGGACATCAGGGCGTTGTTGAGCTTGTTCGGTCAGCTGCTTGCCCTGCTCGCCCCCCCAGTGGCCGAAAATCCCGGCTCCCGCGCCAGGCGTGATGTGCTCTAAGAAATCCTCCGCGCGATCCCGGGCCAAACCAGCTCGCGTCATGCCAGTGCCCGTGTCGTTGAAGACGGCGCCGATGAGTGTCCGTGCGTCCTGCAACCTGCAGGCCATCTCGGCATTGCGATACTTGACCGCGACCTTGCTTCTGGCCGGGTCAACAGACAAGATATTACCATGACCTGCCCAGCCCGATTTTTTTCGTGCTGGGAGGCCGGTGGGTCTCCACCTGATCTGATCACCCACGTTGAAGCGTCCCCCCTCCGGTTTCTGTGGTGCGTGTCCCGAGGGCTCGATTGACGCGATCGACCGAAGTGGCCTCGATCATCTGCTTCAGGGCGATATCACGGATGCGCCACTGCGGTCGGCTGGCTTGCACCTCGCTGCTGGCGGCGGGCCCAAGTCTGGTGACGCAGTCGCCCTCGCACTCCCCGTCTGCTTCGAATGGTGGCAGCGTGGGGGGCTGCCTGCCGATAACGACGTTGAACGGTGTAGCGCCGCCCACATGGGTGAGGCTGTTGCCCACGAATATGGTGCGGGCCTACATGGAGTCGAAGTTGGCCACGATGCATTCGCGTCCCAGCTGCTCCTCGCCGGTGTGCAATGCGTATCGTAACATTGCACCACGTCGCTCAATGAAGCGAGCGTGCTGGCGTGGAACACGTAAATCCACCTGGGCCCCTCTCTTCATCATCTCTTCTATAATGTTCTTGGAGGTCATTCCGCCTTCGCTGTCAACGATGAAGGTCCGAATAGCTGGATCCATGACCTGTCAGCTGCTGCCAGCAACGTTGAATCGTATCTGTCCGTGATCTCATGGCCGTTGTGCCACCTCGAGGCGCAGCAGATCAGGCGCAGTATCATACGATCCTTGTAGACAGGGATATCGCATTCAACGTGCTGGTAAAATCGCGTCGAGAGGCGTAGTGCGGGAATGGTCTGGTGTGCTGGTGGTAGCCACTTACGGCATTCCCGACAGTTGTTGACCACTGTAAGGATGAGGTCAAGGATTGCCTGTGGCATGTTGGCGGCACGCAATGCTCCTGCCATCTCCCCGTTAGTAGTGTGCCACCACCGGAAACGTAGCTTGCGCAGCTCTCGCATTCTTGTCTCGTGCGAGTCGCCACGTAGCGCTCGTAGTTAGGAGGGAGGAGGGAGGAGGGAGGAGGGAGGAGGAGGAGGAGGAGGAGGAGGAGCAAGAGCAGGAGAGATAGGGGTCCGTCGAACTTCAATTTTTTGAAAAGAGGAGGACGTGGAGATTGAAGGGATTACAACCGCGCCAAGAATATCATAACATCCTTCAAGGACATGAAACCTCAGTGGTCCAAGACACATATAAAATCCAATGGTACCCTCCCCAGGATGCACAACAAACGTCTAACAAGCACGAAGAACATCAAGGTATCCTCCCCGTGCCGACCTCGATCTTATACCTTGGTCATACCGTCATGTAATGGACCTGCGAGGAAAAGAATGAGGAGGCGGAGGGGGGATGTTGGAGGATCGAGGAGGAAGGCCGAGAATGGAGGAGGTAGGATGGAGTAAGAGGATGCCTGGACCCCCCCTTCGGTAATTCTCGGGGGTATCAGGAGATGTTGGAAGGCTTTCGGAGGCGTCTGGGGGATCGGGGGGAGGAGGGACGATTTCCCAGCACTTTTCCAGCGACGAGGGTGTCGCAAGTCCTGCCCCGCAGAGTGGTATGATAGCAAGAAGCGCCATAAACATACATCTTAGCCATTGTGGAAACCAAACAATGTGTCTCTAGAAATTCATGGTGGAATCTATGTGGAGCAGTGTCTGATGTTTTGGTATGGGTGGTGGAACCTAAGCTGTTCAATCTATGCTATGCAACATATGTGGTGCAAAATATGTGGGGCGCAGTGTATGCGGTGCACTCGACGTGGTGCAGTCTACGTGGTGCAATCGGTGTTGTGAAATCTACTTGGTGCAGTGGTGCAATCTATGCGGTGCAACCTATTGATGCGATCATGTTGTGCAAGATAGGTTGTGCAACATGTGTGGTGCAATCTACGTTGCGCAAACAATATGGTGCAATAGATGTGGTGCAATCTAGGTGGTGCAATAAATGCTGTGCAAGATATCGGTGCGTTCAATGTTGTGCATTCTATGCTGTGCGGTATATGTGGTGCAATATCTCTTGTCCAACCTATGTGGTTCAATCTGTGTAATGCAATTTGGGTGGTGCCATATCTGCGGTGCACTTCTACGTTGTGCACTTAGGCTGCGACGGGGCGGCGATGGTGACAACGTAGCCGCCAGACACGGGCGGCAACAAGGCGGTGACGGGGCGACGACGGCGACAGCAGACCCGCCAGACCGATAATCAGGCCCATACGATGGGCGGTGAAGAGAAGGTGACCGGGAGGCGACGGCGACAACATCGCCGCGAGACCGACAATCAGGCCCAAACGACGGGCGGCGACGAGGAAACGGCCGGGCGGCAACGGCGACAGCATCGCCGCGAGGCCGACAAGCAGGCCCAGACGACGGGCGGCGACGAGGCGGCGACGGCGACAACATAGCCGCCAGACCGACAAGCAGGCCCAATTCACTAGAGAAGAATTAAAAACCCCTGAGTGCAAGCACTGTTTGCGGAACTTCCGACTTTCGGAGGTCCACGTAGGTTTCTCGGGTCGGCGCTGGGTCGTGGGGCGGCGCGCTGGGGGCGCTGCAGGGGGGTCCAGCACGGAACTCCGAACATTTAAGGCTTATGCAGTTGTTTGTTCTTCGAGATTTGCCCCCCAAGGTGCGCTGGAGTTGGCCTTTCCTGGCGGGCCTGCCCTTAGTAGTTCTGCTAGCTTCCGCCGAGGGTGAGGTGTCAACTTCTCGAGTCCTCAAAGCTGAGGAGCACACGACAATATTAGACCTGTAACGCTTTCCATGTGCATGAGCGGCCTTGGGCAGAGGCAGGAGCGGATTCGCATGTGAACGCGCAATTCTGCGTCCAATGCGGGAGACAGCAGTTGCCACATAGAGGAAATAACGGATCAATGAGCGAGGAGAAAACAAGGAGGAGGGATGGACGACGGGGAGGAGAGAGACTGCGAAAGAGCGCTTTTCACGTGCGCTTGGGCACGGGGTTTTGGGGTGGGGGAGGGGGAGAGGGCTCCCCCTGTTTTGTAGGGGGCCTCTAATTTGTTTCTAGGGGGGGAGCCCCCCCCCCGGTTTCGAGACCCACCTGTGGGGCTTTGCAGTGGCAAGCAAACCTGAGACGCGCTCTTTCAAAACTGTGATGCTGCCTCCCAGATCGCCCCAAGGAAATCAACATCGTAGCGGGCCCATCTTGTCAGAGCTACAAGTGGCCAAGCTTAGTTTGCCTGCGCCATGCCGTAACATCTACCCTTACCACCAACTCCGCCGTCTTTGATGCCTCTACCTTCTGCCTTGCCCTTGATCTATCCCTCTGTCCTCCTTGCAGTACTCCGACGGCTCCTCTCGCACCACGCGTTCATGATTAGTCACGCGGGGTATTGCTTGGTTCGGCATGAAGTCATTGTCCTAAAGAAATGGGTCCCGGACCCCCGGGGCTCTCTCGCAAGACCAGCTTTACGCCCCGAGTCGTTTCAGGAAATCCTGGGGCTCGTGGGTGGCCCAGGTATGCCCCGAATGGCGAGATATATCTCAGGACCCAATTTCCCTCGCGACCCGCTTGCTTCATGGCGACTGGTCCCGCTGTGCTGGCGTCACCACTGTCAGTGCCAACGCCCTCACCCTCGCCGTCCGCAGACACGGCTGACCAAACACGCAACCTCTGGTGTCATATAGCGGCTAAGACCCGCGCATATGGTCCATCGATGGATCATCCCACGAGTGGATCTCGTTCATATAGTCGACCACGCCCTGCGTGAGACATATCCTCAATTCGGGGAAACCGCCGACAAAGCTACGATGCAATGGCCAAACAAACGCGCACGAGTCTATCAATGAATCCATACGGGAACCTGATCCTATCTGAATCCCGGTCGCCAGCTCCACAGCCCACGCCTCAAGTTCCGGGGCAACTGCTGTAGAGCATGGAGGAGCAAAGGAAGAGAAGGCTCACCATCTCCTCTCCTGCCTTCCCCCTTGTCCCAAGCTTCCCTCCCCTCAATTCCCTTCCACTTTCCTCACCTCCTCCCCCACTCCTCTCCGCTCCCCTGTCCTCCCCACCCCCTCCCGTCTCCAATCTCCTCCGCTCCCAATCTGCCTCCACTCCCCATCCCCTTCCCTTCCTCTTCTTCCGTCCCAATCCGATATAGCTCCCCTCTCCCCTAAACTCCCACCTCCTCTCCCGATCTGCTCCACCCCCTCTTCCTTCCCTTCCCTCCTCACGCCCCCATCCATCCCGTCCCAGCAGCCGTTGCAATAAGAACAGAACCGATGCTCCTGGGCACTTCCCAATCAGACTCGTGCCCGCGACGCGTGGGCCAATCACACCAATCCTTTGGTGGCGTCGGCGGTTTAACAAATCATATCTTCCCAAGGCCCTTTTATCCTTCGGGGAAGGGCTTACGGCCCCCCCCGCAGGCCAGACGACTTCTTCCCTCGCCTAGGGAGGACACCTGTTGACTTGTTGGAGGTTTCTTGTGGCCCTCTCTTGGGAGCCTCTGGGGCTGTCTTGGGCCCATCTGGGGCTGTCTTGGGCTTTCTCAGGCTCCCCTGGACCCGAAATAGGGGTTTCGCGAGGGGTTGGAGCGTCCAAGATGGCCCAAGCGAAAAGGCAACGACTATCGCCGAGTTTCCCGAGATTTTGGGCCAAGCTTGGCCACCTGGGGAGGGCGGGGCGAATCAGGGGCCCTCCCCTTCTTTGTTCGAAGTCCTCCTGGATGGCCCCGATATTGCCCCCCCCTCTCAAGGCGCCCTATCCAAGACCCAATCCCCGTCCTGTCAACGCTGTGAAGGGATCAGCAGTGGAAAGGGCACTCCCCTCTCCTTGATCTGAGGAGGAGGAGGAGGAGGAGGAGAGGAGGAGGAGGAGGAGGAGGAGGAGGAGGGAGGAGGAGGAGGAGGGGTCTCCAAGAGTCTCCCAGGAAACCTCCGAGAGGCCCCCAGCCCTCCGAGGCACCCAAGACGCTCCAAGAGGCCCCGGGGATCGCCAGGAGGCCCCCAAGACGCCCCAGGAGAACTCCAGTAAGCTCTCAAGAAACATCCTAAGAGGTCTCTGGCCTTCCTGCTCGCCCTCCTCCTCCTGCTGCTCCTCCTGCTGCTGCTGCTGCTCCTCCTCCTCCTCCTACTCTCCCTCTCCTCCTCCCCCTCCTCCTCCTCTCTCATATTCCTCCTCCTCATCCCTCCTCCTCCTCTCCCTCCTCCCTCCTCCTCCCTCCCCCCCTCCCCTCCCCCCCCTCCTCCCCCTCCTCCTTCTCCTCCTTCTCCTCTTCCTCCTTCTCCTCCTCCTTCTCCTCCTCCTCCTCCTCCTCTTCCTCTGCCCCCTCCTCCTGGACATTCGCACACTCGTCCCAACGCTGAAACTGGGGGGGGGTCCGCACCCCGTGGCGCTGGCAGCGCCCCGGGGCGGAGCAGAAGGACACAGAAGAACAGCGCGGCAGACGAGCAAGGCCAGACCCCCGACGTCATGATTTTTTCATGACGCGACCCCCAGAGGTCCAGACCCATTCCCCGGGACCGGTTTTTCATCCCGAATCGTTTTTGACGGTCCCGAGGCCCGGTGAGGGCCCTCAGAGGCCGAAAATACCGACCCCCCCCGTCGTGACTTTTTCATGACTCGAGGAGGTCTGGGAGGCATACTACCCAACGCCCAGTCTGCACGTGCTCTGGGCGTGCTCGACGAAGCGAGAGAGGAGTCCACGGCCGGAAATGACGTGCTGCCAGAGGCAGGTCGCGGAGCGGAGCGGGCGCCCTCATGCAAGAGGGCCCCAAGATGGCCCAAGAGAGCTCCAAGAAGGGCCCAAGAGGCCCCCAAGACGGCCCCGAGAGCGCTCGAAGAAGCTATTTCGATGGCCCCGGACGGGCGACGAAAATCTACGATCCCCCGTCCTTTGATCGATTGTCTCCAAGATGGCACCAGGAGGCGCTCCATAGCTTCCAAGAGGGCTCCAAGAGAGCCCCAAGGGGGGCCCATGAGGGCCCCAAGGCGCCCCAAAAGAGCCCCAGAGGACCCCAAGACCCCTCAAAGAGCCCCAAGAGGGCCCCAGTATGCCCCCAAAGAGCCCCAAGAGGACCCCAAGACGCCCCATAGCTCCAAGAAGGCCTCCGATGCTCCAAGATAGCCTCCAACATGGCTCAAGACGTTCCTCCCCCTCCTCTCTTTGACTGCTCTGTTTCACTACATGCGTCTCTGCTTTCCATTTCCCGTAAGCTCTCAGGGGCAGGGCTTCTGCATGGGCTGGCGGGGAGTCGCGAAGCGTAAACAATTTGCCATACCTTGTCGGATTACCCTTTGCAACCCCCTTATCCCCCCCCCCCTCTGGGCCTTCGCTGAGACGCCGACCATCTTTACAATCTGATTGAAAACGCTTCAGAACCCACGGAACATAACAGATGGTTGCCTCTTGGGCTTCCTTGGGGTCCAAAAGGGCCTCAAGACGGCTCAAGATGGCTTCAAGACGGGTCAACACTACACCAAGACGGCCCAAGAGAGCCCAAGAGTCCCCCAAGATGACCCCAGAGGGCCCTGGTGGAACCCCGAGGAGCGCCTCCAGATGCAACAAAACATTGCCTTTCCGTCGGTTCTCGACGGATGTTAGCGTTTTCGCACTTTGGGGCTCTCGGGGGCCCATGGCGGCCCAAGCAGTCTCCAAGATGAGCCCCACACGGCCCGGGTGGGCCGGGAGGCGGCCCAAGAGCTCTCCATGATGGTCCAAAGAGGTCCACGTGACATCCAAGAGGGCGTCAAGACGGCCCAGGACGACCCCAAGAGAGCCCCAAGGCGGCCGCGAGAGGCCTCCAAGACGACCCAAGACGCCCACCAGGGAACCCGACGAGGCCCCCAAGAGGCCCCAAGATGCCCCCAAGACGCCTCCGAGAAGCCCACACGAGGCTCCCAGGAGTACGTGCCCACAACTACTGGACTGTATGTGGTCTGGACGTGCACCCCGCGAACCGAGAGGAATAAACTTTCGGAGGTCCGCGCGGATTGCTCGCATCGGCGCTGGAGCCCCCTCCCCGGCGCCTCCGGCGCCGCCCCCTGCGCGCCCGCGCGCCAAGGAGTGGGGCCCGGCGCCAATGCAAGAAAGCCACGTGGAGCTCCGTACTCCACATTTCGTAACAAAAGGGAGGGGGTCTGGACCCTCCAAGACAAGCCATTTCAGACCCCCCCCCGTGGGAGAACCCTCCAAAACATCGTCCCCAGACCCCCCCAAGGCCCTCCAAGAGAGCCTGGAAGAGACCCCCCCCCGAGATGAGACCCCCCTCCCTTTATTACGAAATCTGGAGTATGTTGATGTTGATGTGGCTTTCTTGTCAGAACCATGCTGAGCACCCATCCAAGGGGGGGAGCGAGGTGGGCAGCCGCGGCGACAGCTTCGCTGCCACGGGAGGCCCCCTCGGGATCGCTGCGCCACTCCACGACTGCGGGGCGCCGCCCCGCAGGAGTAGGCAGGCCGCTCCAATGACTGCGCGCCGTGCGCGTATCACGATGATCCTCAGAACGTGTGTTAGCGTTTTTTTTTTTTTTTTTTTTTTTTTTTTTTTTTTTTTTTTTTTTTTTTTTTTTTTTTTTTTTTTTTTTTTTTTTTTTTTTTTTTTTTTATATATATATATATATATATATATTGTTTTGTTTTGTTAAGAAAATCATGTGTGCTTGTTTAAAACATGTGAGCGCCATTGTGTGCTTGTGAAACGAAGCCCTTTTAAATGCGACGAGGGCGGTGTGGTGAGGGCCGCTGTGAGCTGCGGGCCATCGGCGGAGCGGAACGAGGGAAACGATATTGTGCCAAGACGCGTCCTGGAGATCATCGAGTATCACGAGATCATCAGCTGCAAGCCGAGCTGATCACGGGAGCCGTTCGGCGACAGCTAGATAAGGCATAATGGGGTCGCTGACTCGAGCAATCCCACTGGAGTGGTATCCAACCACTGAAGCTGGATCTGCCCGCGCCATTGCCTGGCGTACCTACCTGCTCGAACAGTGCAATGCCATGGAGTTTGCCATTCAACTCTACAACAACCCATTCCAAATCACGCCTTCCATACACGTGCCTTGCACTCCAAATCAAGACTGCACCCCCCTGCCAGATACAAGACCGCAGACGATTCCAGTCACAAGCTAGACAACTGCAGGTTCTCTAAAGTTCGCGCAGTCGTGGCCGAAGCGCACGCACAACGGAAGGTAGTACAAGATAGGAATAATAATCACGAGGATCCCATACATGGGCTCGTGTTAGACGAGCTGCCAAACAGCAAAAAACAACAACGGCACTGCATGAGTTATTGTGCCCGGCAGCCCTCATGTGCGCTGCCCACTCATGGGGCGGCACACATAATCCGCAGATGTTGGCTTCAACATCCATTACCCGCGGAATGTTGAATTCATGCTGTGTCCGTGCAACCATCACCTTCTCCACCCCAGCAACCCGCCTACCATGGCTGATAACGTAGGCGGTCAATACCTCAACACTCGGATACCCAATGACGCCAAACATGCGCGCACACATGCACGGGAACGCGGCGATGGACCGCATATGCCTTGAACTGGCCACCTTCTATTGTGCCGTGCACTAGGCTGGTTTTCCCCGTGGGAGGCAGCCTTGGGCAGGCTCGTGCAAGAGACAAAGTGCGAACTCATGCGCGTACACGTCCTCCCCCGACGCAGTGGTGAAGCGGATCCTCTGCAGCAAGGGCGGACCTCGTTTGAAACTAATTGACCCCCTTGTGTGGAAGCGTGTGCGCAGCTGGGACCTCCTGGGCAGTCCAGCACGAGCTGACCCCCCGAGACGCACGCGTGCTTCTTCTTCTCTCCACGCATAATCATCCGCCACCGTGCCTCGAAGCAAGCAGTGTGGTGCCCCAGTGCTCATGCAACCCTGAGAAGGAACGGGCTCGTACGGTTCTTGAGGGCCCCGACCTCCGATTTTCCCAGCGCTCTTGAGTGTCTTTGGCGCCTCCGGGGTGTTCCTCGCGGGCCTCTGGGTCGGCAACCCCGTCCAGGATGGGCCCCCGAACGGGCCTACACGTCCCTCAGAGGCCACCTAAACGGGTCAATGGGGCGCCAAGTCGCCCAAAGATCACTCCCAGATGCCCATGATGGACTCAAGACGGCCAAAGCTTCTTGGGGGCCCCAAGGGCAACCCCAAGAGGGCCCTAAGGGGCCCAACGATTGTTGAAAGATTTTGGCCTCCTTGCCTTTTTCAGCTATCGGCGCTCCAAGACGGCCCCCCCCAGATGGCCACAAGAGCCCCCAAGAGGCTCCCGAGCCCCTCCCAATACTCTCCAAGAGGTCCTCCAGAAGCCCTCCAAGAGTCCTCCGAGAGGCATTCCAAGAGACCCTTACGTATATGCAACCAAGAGGCCTCTGAACCACAGTCCAGGCACAGTGGCCGGATAGGCCGAAGGCCATTACACATGTATCTACAGCTATATACGTATAGTTATTTGTAAAGTATGCATCGATTTACACACATATGTATTTATGTATAATTATGTGCATGTGCACATGTATGTGCACATGTATAGGTATATGTATATGTCTATGTATATGTTCATGCATTTATGTTTATGCGCATGTCTATGTACATGTATATGCGCACACCCACACACATACACTTACACACATATATACATATTTATTGGTATCTATCTATATATCTATCTATCTATCTATCTACCTATCTATCTATCTATCTATCTATCTATACAAGACTGCAGTGGCGCTTCGCGCCATGCACCTTGGTCCTTGAAGCTTGGTATGCAGGCGGAATAGCATGAAGGTCAAGTCGACATTTTTTTGATAACTCCTTGTTGCCTTTTCCGGCATAGCCGCTATAATAATGTTATTCGTTATCCTTCCTCCATGCTTCTTTGTCCTCATTTTCGCCATACCCTGCGCATCCTCCCCATCCTCCTCAGCTCTTTTTTGCGGAGGCTCCTCCTTGGAGAGCCTCTGGGGGCCTCACAAAAGTTGTTTCAGGCTTTCTTAAGGCCTTCTGGGAATATTCTGGGGGCCTCTGGGGGCTTCCTCGGGCCACCCTGCCTCCAACCGCGGTCTCCCTGAACGACCGGGTCACGATATGGAATGCTTCGGAGGGTGTCTTGGGGCCATCTTGGGCCGCCACGGGGCTCTCTGAGGGCCATCTTGGACCCGTGTTGTGCCATTTTGGGGCTCTCTTGGACTGCCTGGAAGCCCTTTCGGATGGTTGTGGGGCGATTTTGGAGCCTCCCAAGCGGCTTCGGACGCTCAGAAGACCGCCGTCTTGGAGCGTCGGGAAGCCGAAAAGAAGAGAACCCCCAAATTCATCAACAACCAACAAAAATAAATGATTTTTGCCTTTTGGGGCCTTCTTGGGAGTGCTCTTGGAGGCCTCTTTGGGGCCGTCCTGGAGGTCTCTTGGGCCATCTTGAGGTCACGTCGGTCACTCTTGGAGCGCTCTTGTGCTGTCTTGGGGGTCTCAGGGACGTCTCCGATGACCCCCCTGATCGCCCTAAGTGTGCTGGGAACGCTTGGCAAAACGCCCTGCGAGGCCCGGGGGGGCGCTTCGAGGCCCGTCTGGAGGGTCCCCAAACCCCAGATCCCGAGAATCCGGTTTCTGTGTGTGTGTGTGTGTGTGTGTGTGTGTGTATGTGTGTGTGTGTGTGTGTGTGTGTGTGTGTGTGTGTGTGTGTGGGGTTTCCCCCCCGCCCGGGCCTTTAAAAATATAAGAAGAGGAATATCGCTCACCCCCCCCAGCACCCCCAAAAGAGGGAATGGGGAGGGGGGGGTGCATCCTCCTCATCTTCGTCGTCCTTCTCATCTTCCTCCTCTCCTCATCCTTATTTCCTTATCTCCGTATCTTATCTTTCCTCCTCCTCCTGCTCCTCATCCTCTGCTCCTCTCGCGGGGCAGTGGAGCCTCGGGCTGAGAGCGTTGGCCGTGGTGCCATTACTGGTCATCGCAAGTCGCACTTCATCTCAATCCGTCTCAACCCAATTGTTGAGACTGCAGGCTGGAGGGCATTTCGCCCCACTTGGAGAGGAAGAGGTGGAGGAAGGAGGACGATGAGAGGAGGAGGAGGAGGAGGAGGAGGAGGAGGAGGAGGAGGAGGAGGAGGAGGAGGAGGAGGAGGAGGGGGAGGAGGAGGAGGAGGACGGGGCGAGGATGATCATGAGGAGGAGGAGGAAGGGGAATGATGTTGCAACGTGTCGTAAATCGCTAGACCTAGTGGCGTTGTGGCTCAAACCGCCCAGCGTGGGGAGACCTACGAAAAACATGGGGCGCTGAAGAGCAAGACGTGCAAACAGTACAACAAGGCGCGGAACTTAACGGCGCAAGCGCGCGGCTGGACGCCGAGCGCAAGGAGCTCTTCCCCGACTTTTGCGGGGTCTACGAGACAGCGCTGAAGTGAAAGCTCTTTGGCGCCAGAAGGCAGGCGTGTCCAAACGCTCCCCCCGCGCAGGGCGCCGAGAACTGGACCCCTCAAACCCAGGCAGGGGGAAACGCCCATCAACAGATGTTCCCCGCCCTCCGCACGGACGCGCGACTGGGCCTTCAAAAACAAGGGCCTCACCAGCGCCGAGGCGTCGAAACACAAGGAGGTCGAGAAGAAACCGAAGGCCAGCGGGGAACTAAGAGACCAGCCGCACAAACCCTTCCACCTTGTAGTTTTGGTTTGGCGAATAGTGCTGGTTTGCAGCGCCTCTCGCCGCAACCGAAACTGAACGCAAGCGATTGGGCGTGTTGTTGGTCTTCCAGCGTTCGCCAGCAGCTAAGCCCGGAGCGCGGTGGCCGCGCCCACGAGAGGTTCATGAGGGGCCTCGACGTGCAGCACGCGAAAAGCTCAACAGAGACCTGAAGAACGACTCCCAAGAGCTCCAGCGACAGAAACGGGCGGTGGAGGTCGAGCTGGAGAGAACCAAGAAGGACAAAACGAAGCAGGTCTGGGGGGCAACAAACCAAACCACCCCTCTCGCTCAGCTTTGGCGTACGGGGGCAAGGGGCGGCGCTGTCTGCCCGTGCGCCCAGGTCAACGGGCTCTTCTGCCAGCTGTGCTGGTGGAGGACGCACTACCTCCACCTGGGCCCGCGCGAGCCGCCGCTGCCCGACTGTCACTGGGGCTAGCCGCCGAGCTCCTACCAGGGGGGGAAAGAAGAGCGGCGCGGAATGGCGAGAGAGGGGGAGGGGGCAGGGGGCAGGAGAGAGGCAGAGGAATCTAGATAATGATTTTGATGCGCGGGTCCAAGGGAGGAACATGAGGGAACCCCAAAAATGGGTTCCCACCTCCGCCCCGAGAAAACCCACATCTCAATTGCACTTGATTTATTACACAACCAGAACTGTGCATGGAAAACAATCATACCGCATATGCTGGTGCTGTTGCTGGTGCTGTTGCTGGCGGTGGTGCTGCTGCTGGTGCTCCCGGCACTGATGGCGATGCCGCTGTTGTTTGATACGACGCACAGTTCGATGCCATCAACGTAGCCGTATGTGCTCTAACGCAGGTGCGATGCCATTCCCCGCCTCCAGCATGGCGTTCGAATGCGCGTTCATCGGCGACCTTGCCTACTGCGGCGGCGCGCCGCCAGCCGTGGCCTGGCGCAAGGTCGGGCCCAACCGGTCAGTGCGCTTGGCAGCTGGCGAGGACGGGCGGGGGAGGAAGGGGGGGGTGGGGCAGCTGAATTATTTCGGCCTTGCGCACAAGACCGCTTCACCACGTGCATCTGGCCCCACCGCTGGGAGTGGAGTGCACGAAGACTCTCGCGCACTTCGTCGCGGACGGGCTCTCTTTCCAACTGTGGGCTACGTCGGGCCCAGCCATGAACCCGATCATTGTCCGCTCGTACATGTGCCTCGCAGTTCACGCGGCGCTCATCTCCCGCAGCGACCAGGCGCCTGCCCTGGCTGGTGTCTGGTGCGGGGCTGCCGATCCTTCCGATTGCCAGCGCCGATGCGAGCGATCATCTCGACGTGACTGAGCCGATGGACCAGACTTCGGGTTGTGATTTCTGCGACCCTGCCGATCACGATCTGCGAACGAGCCGATCAATCCAGTTCCGAGCGGCGATTCCAGGGACCTGGCAGATGCGATCACGATCTGCGGTTGCATCCAGGGCCCGCGCGTGCTCCGGTCGGCTGGCGTCTCCTCGCGTCATTGGGTGGGCGATCGTCATGGGGTGGAACGGCGCGTCCAGGCCGAGCTGGGCCTGCCGCCTCGCCGCGCCATCGTGTTCGAGGCGGAGGGCGAACAGCCTTCGCGCCGCCGGCGCTTGGGCCCCTCGCTCGGCTGAGGCGCGGGCTCCGCGCGCGGCCCTCGGCGCTAGCGAGGGGCGCCATTGGTTTTGCTTTATGAACTTGATATTTGCGCTTTCTCCACCGCCTACACAAATGTGAGCCGCGGGCAGCGGCTCGTTTGGGCCGTGTTCCACTCGCCCCATCCCCCCCCCCCCCGCTTCATATTGCAGAATGCTGCAGCTTTCTCTGGCTCAATTGACATCCGCGGCGCCGCCTGCGCCCTCGGGTTGGGCGGCCGCTGCGGGCGCGATTTCCACCTTCCTTTTGCCGGAGAGGGGGGGGCGCAGGGCAGCCAGCCAGGGCCGGTCGGTGAAGAAGGTGAAGAAGGCTATGAAGAAGACCACAGACAGCCCCCCCAAGCGCATTCCCTACGCGAGGGGGTCGGCGCGGCCAAATCTCGGAACGAGAGGGTGAAGTGGTGCGCGGGGCTGTCCGACTTCGTGAACAGGGGGCAGAAGCACGTCATTGACGCGCTCAAGAAGCACGGCCACTTGCCAGAATGGGCTGGGGCCAGCTGCCCTCATTGCAACATGGGCACCCTCGGCAATCTCAAAAGTGCTCTGATAAGCGGGGCGGATGGGGCCGCGGGTGCAGCCGCCGCGGGTGCCATCGTCGCGTCTTGCCGCGCGCGTTGCGCCCGATCTTCGCGGCGGGCGCGGGGCAATCGCGCGCGCCCCTGCGATGTCAGGCGCCCTCCTTATTCTCGGCCGTGGCGGGGGCCTCGCAGGTGTGCACTAGGCGCCTCGTCTATAATAATCACAAGATGGTCGAGGGCATTTGCGGGCGCCTGTGCGCGACGAAGGACATGCGCGTCGCGGCGAAGGAGAATGCCGTCAAGTTCGGCCAGGGCGAGGCCTGGAAGGACATCGGGGCCGACGAGGTGGACCTCGTGAAGAAGGTGTCCGAGGGCGGCGGATCCAGCCCTGTCCACTGGGGGCAGCGGGGCGGGATCGTGGAGAGGGGCGCTCCAGACGCACCCGTGCTCTTTAGGCTGAAGCCCATGAAGACGAAGAAGAGGGCGCCGGGCCCAGGGGCCACTCGCAAACGGGACTGGATGCCCGCGGCGAAGAAGTGGCTCAAGGGCCGCCGCGTCATTCTGCGCGCGGACGGCGCCGAGAGTTGCAGTGTCAAGCCGGGCGGCGTCAAGCGCGACAACGTCGCCCACCGCGTCGGGCGCGTCGAGGTCAACGGGAAGTGCGCGCGGGTAAAGCCGAAGTGCGCAAAACCCCGTTTCCGCAACATTGCCGAGGACGGCGCGCCCAAGAAGAAGCTGTGGGTGATGGCTGGGGCGCAGGTCATCGACCGCTGCTGGCACGGTCTCCGCAAGCACCTCGGCAGCGTCAAGGTTGTCAATGCGCGCTCGCTTCGCCAGAAGATCCGCTCGTTTCCGTGGGAATGCTGGAACCGCGGCGCCGACTACTAGCAGCGCACGGGGGACATGCTGAACGACTTGTGGCGCAAGGACTTCGGCTAATGAGCCCGCGCGGCTCGGTGCGGCGACGCGGGGCAGCCAGCGGCCGGGGCTGTCCCGCGCGATTTCAACTTATTAGAGCGATGTTAACGACGCGCCTGAACGCTTCTTCGCGGAGCCTACTTTGAAAAAGGGCTGATCACCAGTCCCGCATTCCATAATCGTGATCGCGTCGCCGTCGCCCCTCCTCTTCCTGTCCGCAAATGCCGCTGTCTTCCAACCTGGCGGCTTGCCCCCCGCAGCTCGTCTGCGCTCAGCGCTTGTGCGGCGTTGCCCGCCCGCCGCGGCCTCCGCCCGCTCCGCCTTTCTCGCCTCGCCAGCCATGGCGAGCGCCCCTGCCGACCAGGTGCCCTCTTCGGGGCAGGTCGCGTACGACGCTGCCGGCGGCGGCAAGCTGACCTTCGAGGAGGCGAGCTGGATGGTCAGCGGGGGCACCTTGGACTATCACCCTTCAAAATGCGTCAAGAAGGACAAGTTGTCTTTCGCTGGGGACCTTTCAATTTTCGACTTTCCCTTGGTACCGGTCGCAAGCTCGAGCGCTGCGAAGTTGGTCGCAGTCGCTGACGTCGTGTCCAACTACGCGGGCCTAGCTGACTTCGATAGGGTCCACGAGCTGTGCTGGAATGGGAAGTCCGAGGGCATGCAGGACGCATTGTCTATTGTCTCTCAAGAAAGAGCCTGCCATTCCGTGCGCGATGCAGCTGTTGGTCGTGCGTGAGAACCCCGCGGGCGCCGAGTGCTCGACCTACCGCGTCCCCACGGTTGTCAGCTTCGAGTAGAATAGAGTCGATGCCGCGGCCGTCCTGAGCTGCGCCCGCGGGGGGGCCGCGAGATCGACTGCGGCAAAAACTTCAGGTCGGGGTCGATTGTGTTCCAGTTTATGTTGGGGAAGCTCGAGGGCTACCAGATACGGTGGGGGCATGCGACAAGGAACGTCCTCCTGAGGGTCAGACTCTGGCGAGCCCCCCCCCATGGGCTGGGTGGCAAATGTGTGGGCGCCCATCGGCCGCGAGACCCTTGCTTCCTTATCGAAACCATCCTTATCCAAGGCCTCCACCGCCAGGTGCCGCGCGATCAAGCCGCAGCGCGGCCGGAAGCAGCCGCTGGAGGATGGGCGCGTGCAGGGGTGCGCGTTCATCCGCGAGCACGGCCCTAGCAATAACAACAGGAACCAGTTCATGGAGTGGGCCGACACGGAGGTGAATAAAGAGGGATCGACAATTTTCGGTTGGCCAGCCGCCAAGGTGGAGACCGCTTTGCGCAATCGTCAGAAAGGGGGGGCAAGCGCCGAGCCGATCGCGCGATGGAGTTTGACGGTGAAGGACTTCGCTGGCTGGTCCCTCAACGGCGTCCTCAAGTTCATGGTTGTCACCCTCCAATGCGCGGGGTCCTGTGAGCCCGGAAGTCCAAGGCCGGCGAGAGCAACGGCTCTAAGACTTTGGCCTGGGCGCACTCGGCGCGGAGCATCCAGAAGGAGGGGTCTGCCGACGTCGTCGCCTTGCTCAATGTCAAGCATGTGGACTTCTTCAAGGGCGAGCCGACGACGGACGTCCTTCCCGGGCTTTTCGACGACGGCCTCCTGCAGAAGGTTCGATGGTCACGCGTGGCCCCTGCCCTCGCTGCCCGCTCTGCCCCGGGGGGGGTGCGGCTCCTTTCGTCGGGGGGGCATCGAGCGAAGCGAACCCTTGCAACCCTCTCCCACTTGGGAATCGTGGTGGTGGTGATGGTAGGGCCAGCGCGTGACCGCCTGGAGGTAGCGGCTGACGTTCCCAAAGCATTCCCCAAACCCCGAAGAGGAGGGTGCTCTGCTGTGGTCTCGGTGGGCCGGCTGCGCCTTCGAGCCAGGGTCGTGCAGGCAGGCCGCTGCTAACCCTTGCGACCGCGACGTGGAGAGGGGGGCGTTGGATGCAGCGACGCGCAAAAAGTACGACTTTGACCACGTCAAGAAGGTCGTCGCCCCGTCGCTCGAGGAGGTGAAGACCGACGGGGGACTTCAATGCCATCCTCGCCAGGTCGCACTTCGTCGTGGTCACGGACCTCGGGGGGCACTGGCGCGCGGCGTCCGCAAATCTGGAGAACGGCGCCGAGTTCATGCCGTGGCCCAACCCTAGGGCCCCTGACCTCTTCGCCAGCGAGGTGCGGGGCACGTCGTCGCCCGCTGTCCGCCCGCTCCCTTCAGACTATGCCGATAGGATGGAATGGTCCATCGGCTACATGGGCAGTTTGGTGGAGGGCCGTGGCGCGCCCGCGGTTGCGACGGTCCGCATTGCCCCGATGTTTGGTGATGGCCCTGGACGCGCGGTCTCCATTGTCGGCAACATTCTGGGGTTCGAGCCAGGCGCGGCGGCAAGCGCGTCGCCCGCCCCCGTGGCCGCTTCGGCGTCTCGTTCCGATGGCGCGGCAGACGCGCCAGCCGCGGCAGCTCCGGCGTGTCGCCCCGATGGCGCGGCAGACGTGCCAGATGAGCAGGGCGCGTTCGGTTTCAGCTGTGGTATGGATGGGCCAGAGGGGGGCGCCCCCGCCGCAAGCGCCACGCAGCCTGACATCGTGGGGGCGTTGCAGGGAACTGACGAAGGAGGACCAGGGCGAGTAGATCGCCATTTTCAAGGGTCTCGCCAGGGCGCGCCACGGCGCCTTCGAGGACTTGTGCTCGCCTCCGCCAGTGAAGAAGGCGAAGGGGCTCATGGTGGGATGCGGAGGTCCGCTGTCGGAGGTGGACGCCGCGGAGCAAGAAGCGATATTCGCCTCCATCGTCGCTTCGGCCCGCGGGGGGACGATCGCCGTCGACGGCGACGACGACAGCGACGGCGCCCTGGAAGCCGAGCTCGGGCGCCTGATTGAACGGGGCGATCAGGCCTCGGGGCCGGCGGTGGCGCCCCAGCGATTGCAAGCGCGCGTTGGGCGCTGCGCAGTCGGCGCCGAGGGCTGTCGGCGCGACGCGTGGGCTCACGTATGATCCGCAACTGTTTTGTAGGCCGTCTTGCCCGCCAAACGGTCGATGCCGATCACCCGCCCGAAGGGCCTGCGCGATGACGCAGAGCGCCGTTCAGAAACATATAGCAAAACAGCGACTGCGACAGGAGGATGAGGAAGAGGAGGGGAGGGGGGGAGGGGAATGAGGAAAGGGAGAGGGGGGCGGAGGAGGGGGGAGGAGGGGTCAGCGAAAACGCTGGAGAAAACCAAACAAACCAAAACAATTTCGATTTCGGCAGAACTTCTGGGGAGGGGGGGGGCCAAGGTTATCGTTTTTTTGTTGTTTTTTGTTTTTTCCCAAAAAGCGAAGACTAATATGTTTCTAGTAGGGACAAAAGAGAGCATCATGACGCCCCAGGAGTGTCTGGGCGCGATCTGGGGGAGGGTGCCGGGGATTTGTTTTAGCCAACAGTTGCACACTTCGCGGTCTTCGAGGTCCCAGAACTCCATTCCCGGGCCACAGTCTGAATGCCCGGAACCAGCTGTAGGCCACTTCGTGGTCTACGAGTTCCCAGAACTTCATTCCTGGGCCACATTTTGAATGCACGGAGCCAACTGTAGGCCACTTCGTGCTCTTCGAGTTCCCAAAACTCCATTCCCGGGCCACATTTTGAATGCCCGGAGCCAACTGTAGGCCACTTCGTGCTCTTCGAGTTCCCAGAACTCCATCCTGGGCATGTTTTTTTGAATGCCGGGAGCCAACTGTAGGCCACTTCGTGTTCTTCGAATTCCCAAAACTCCATTCCCGAGCGACACTTTGAATGCTGAGGCGGGCTGATGCTGAGGCTGAAGCAGGCTGAGGCTGGGGCGGGCTGAGGCTGAGGCTGAGGCAGGCTGAGGCTGAGGCTGAAGCATGCTGATGCTGAAGCTGAGGCTGATGCAGGCTGAGGCTGAGGCACGCTGAGGCTGAGGCCGAGGGCAGACTGAGGCTGAGGCTGAAGCAGGCTGGGGCTGAGGCTGAGGCAGAGGCAGGCTGAGGCTGAGGCTGCGGCAGGCTGAGGCTGAGGCAGGCTGAGGCTGAGGCTGAGGCTGATGCAGGCTGAGGCTGAGGCAGCCTGAGGCTGAGGCCAAGGCTGAAGGCAGACTGAGGCTGAGGCTGAAGCAGGCTGCGGCTGAGGCTGAGCAGCTGAGGCTGAGGCAGGCTGATGCTGAGGCAGGCTGAGGCTGAGGCTGAGGCTGAGGCACGCTGAGGCTGAGGCAGGCTGAGGCTGAGGCCGAGGCTGAGGCTGAGGCTGAGGCTGAAGCAGGCTGAGGCTGAGGCTGAGGCAGGCTGAGGCTGAGGCTGAGGCAGGCTGATGCTGAGGCAGGCTGAGGCTGAGGCTGAGGCTGATGAGGCAGGCTGAGGCTGAGGCAGGCTGAGGCTGAGGCCGAGGCTGAAGGCAGATGAGGCTGAGGCTGAGGCTGAGGCTGAGGCTGAGGCTGAGGCAGGCTGAGGCTGAGGCAGGCTGAGGCTGAGGCTGATGCAGGCTGAGGCTGAGGCAGGCTGAGGCTGAGGCCGAGGCTGAAGGCAGACTGAGGCTGAGGCTGAAGCAGGCTGAGGCTGAGGCTGAGGCTGAGGCTGAGGCTGAGGCTGAAGGCTGAGGCTGAGGCTGAGGCTGAGGCCGAGGCTGAAGGCAGACTGAGGCTGAGGCTGAAGCAGGCTGAGGCTGAGGCTGAGGCAGGCTGAGGCTGAGGCTGAGGCTGAGGAGGCTGAGGCTGAGGCTGAAGCAGGCTGAGGCTGAGGCAGGCTGAGGCTGAGGCTGAGACAGGCTGGATCTGAGGCAGGCTGAGGCTGAGGCTGAGGCAGGCTGAGGCTGAGGCTGTGACTGCGACTGCCGTCGCCGCTGCGACTGCCATCGCGAATGCGACTACGACTGCGAGAACAGCAGAATTCCACAACAGGGTTCTCATCTGAATATTAAGGGGAATGCCTCCAGATATGCTCTTACACATCGCTGTTAGGTTGCTTTGCCGGGATAATTTGCTGTCCAATGGTTTTCCCTGGTTGTCGCACTGCCGATCATGTCTCGCAGGTTTCCGAAGGCTTTCGAGGAGGAGGAGGAGGAAGAGGAGGAGGAGGAGGAGGAGGAGGAGGAGGAGGAGGAGGAGGAGGAGGAGGAGGGGAGGAGAACGACGACGAGTAAACGATCAGTGAAGGTTTCGTGATTTGAGAGAGCGTGATCCACTGCCGCTTTACTGTGGAAAATTGCCAACCTTTTCCTCCGGAGCCCGGGGGTCGCCCCCCCCCTCCGAAAATCCCCCCCCCCCCCCCCCCCCCTCCCCTAACCCCTCCCCCCCCCCCCCCCTCCCCCCTCCCCTTCTCTCGTATTTCGTATTTCCGGGTCCGGGGCCGACGTCCCCCCGAGGCGTGCACATCTGTCTTCGTCTCTGCCCCTCTCTCTCTCTCTCTCTCCCCCCTCTCTTCTCTCTCCGCCCCCTGGCCCCATCCCCCTTTCTGGCCCCTCCTTTTCAGGCTTTCCCCTTACAGGATCTCCCACTTCAGGATCCGCGTTCTTCGGGATCACCTTCGCCGTCGACGCCAACGACATCTTGCCCTCTCGCCCCCCCCCCCCCGGTGTTGACCATCATAGGCTTCACCAGTGAGGACCATCATAGGCCTCACACCCCTCGCAGCTGCCATCATAGGGGCTGCCTGGGGCCCGCCCTCTCCCACTACTACACCAGTACACTATGCCGTCAATAGGCACCGGAGGGGGCCGAGGACCTCCCTGCAGCCCCTCGGCCAACGAAGACGGCTGCAGGGAGGGGTCCAAACGTACCTCCACCTTCATGCACCAGTCCACCAATACACCAGAAAACCAACTCCTCACATTCCTCCCTGGGGCCGTGAACGGGATTTATCCCCTGCCGGCTGACGGTGCCTGTCAATGTCAGTAATCTAATACTCTGTGGCGTCAGTTGCCAGCCCAGTACACCAGTACACCAAGGGTGACGGTTCGACCCGTGCCGCCGCGGTGTCACATGTGCCGCCGCGGCGTCACTCATGAGGTCCTTCCCGCTCCCCGCCCCTTAACCGAGCTCTCCAAGGACGGGTATGTAAAACCCTCCCAGCCACCTCCGTCTGCCACTTGGGGCGCAGGTGTGTGGCTGGGCCTACTCCCCTCCTCCTCCCCCTTCCCCCCCCCCCCGCCTTCCTCTAAGGATGGGTATAACCGCCGTCCAGTCTACACGTCCGGAGCAGCGGCCCTCGCCGAGAGCTGTCCAGGGGCCGCCTTGGATCGTCCCCCTCTGTCGCTTTGCTTCGGCTTCAGGTTCCCCGGCCAGGCCCGCTCTCATCTTTCACGTTTCCCGTTTCAGGTGCCCCTGTCAGGAGTTGTGGCCGCAGCTCCGAGGCTCGAGGCGCCCTCTTCCTGCTGTGCCTTTTCGTCGTGTGCCCCCGCGGCACACCCGCACCCCATGGCGTGCAGCTTCTGCGGCAGCAAGGACCACGAGGGCGGCGACTGCGACCAGATCGACATCCCCGTATCCTTGCGGCAGCGCCGCCACGGCGACGCCCGTCGCCTCTTCAGTGCAGCCGCCGCCGCGGCGGCCCCTCCGTCGCAGCGCTCGGGTCCTCCTACAGGGAACCGCAACGGTGGCCCGCGTTTCCGCCATCGCTCCCCTGATGGTCGGGCTACTCGCCGCCGCTCCCGCTCCCGCCGTCGCCAGCGCTCCGCAGCGCGCAGCCCCCAGGAGCGTCGCCCACGCTGTCCCCCGGAGCTCCCAGTTCTGGAACGCGACGTCTTCCCCCCGCAGCCGCCGCTCATTGCCACCCCCCCGACGCCAGCGTACCAGGGCCCCCCCACCAACACCGCGGTCCATGAGCTCCTCAGTTCCTTGTTCGCGTCCGTCCCTGGCGCGGCCGCGATGTTCCCACTGCCGCAAGGCGCGCCGCTCGCAGCTCCACGGGTGCCCGAGGCCCCGGGCCCAGACCTGTCAGCCTCCACACCGGACCAATTCCGGCACCTTGTGGGCAAACTCTCGGGCGAGGAACTGCTCCAGCTCGTCCGCGGCGACGACGCCACAGCGGTCCGACTTCAGAAGGCGGCATGCGGCGTGCCGCCGCACCTGTCCCCTGACCTCTGCTTCGAGGACCCCCGCTTCAAGGAGGCCCGGGCCATGTGCAACGTCGAGATGATGCGACGCTGCAAGAGCCTTTGCACTCCGAAGACCCGGTCGGCCCTCACGGACAACCCCGGCGAATGCGTCCCGTATGTCATGAGGGCCCAGGCGCGTCGCAATCTCCAGAAGGTCGTGCCCCTCATGCCCTTTGACTGCGACACGTTCAACTTCAACGTCTTCCTCACGTGGCTTACGCGCAACTCCCCCTACACTATGAAGAGGGACGCCCTGCCGGAGATGATCTGCAAGGTCGCGGCATCCATCGCCGACGAGAGTCAGGCCCACCTCGAATCTGGCCCGGCCTCTGCCGAGATGCAGCTAATCCCGGCCTCCACTATCCGGGCACTCGCGCAAGGCTGCGTACAAACACCAGCTCAGGCCGCGGCGGCCGGCGCGGCGGCCATGCCAGGCCAGGCCCCAGCGGAGCCTCTCCCGATCACGTTGGAGGACCTCAAGAACTACTCGTTCGACAGGCTTCACGACCGCAGCGGCACTCGCACTCTCGACTGGGCGCTCGAGGACCGCGCCGTCACGGCGGAGGACCCAGCAACGCTTCGCAAGAAGTTCGAATCCTACCATGCAGCATTCAAAACACTGGCCCTTAAGGCCAAGGGCACGGGCAAGGGCAAGGCCAAGTCGAAGGAGGCCGGCGACGTCTTCAAGCGCATCTCCGAGGCCTTGGGCGTCAAGTTCGACGCGACCAGGCTGTCCGACATCGTCCACCTGGCAGCCGCTGTGCGTGCTCGCCTGGATGAGGTGGAGGCCTGACTTCGCACCCGCTGCCTGCGGGAGCGCGCGTCCGGCGGCGTGTGGGACGTGCATTGTGACGGGATGCCCAGGGTCTCCCGGAGCCCGCGCGACCGCAAGCTCATCATCGCGGGCCTCGCGCTCCTCCAAGATTGCCTCCTACACCTCTACTCGTTCGCTGGCTCCCTCCCCTGGGACTGCATCTTCGTCCTCCACCGCCTGGGTTTTGTCCTGGCCAGGCACTTCCTCATGGCCACCACTCACAAATTCTACGCCCGCATCCGCCTGCTGGCGGCTACGCTTCCGGGAGCCACCTGGCCTCCCACCGAAGCCCTCATGGACGCCCCATTCGTCGTGTACTTAATGTGGAGTCCCTGGCGGCGCCTGTTCTACATCGGGAAGACCATCTACTACAAGGAGCGCCTTCGCAAACACCTCTACGCCTTCCTGCGCCCTTCAAACGACTCCCAGCAACCCTACATGGCATACCTCCGGCACTGCTCCGGCGGCGACGCCCCATCAGCAGCCGCGTCATGGCTCTACCTCCCCATTGCCCGCTTTTCCTCCGACGCCGCCGCTTCGTCCTTGGAGCGGCATCTCATTGACGTTGAGCATCCGCGCCTCAACGAGCCCCACGTGCACCGCCTCCTGGCCCTGTGCGGCCCCGCGTCGGCACCCGTCCAATGGAGTGCCCGGGGAACCCGCATCTCTGCTGCCCCCCCAACAGCGCCCGCCCGCTTCACGCAGCGCCGTCGCCACGGGCAGGACGTGCGACCCCGTGCGGCCGAAGCCCGCCTCGCACTGTCCGACTCGGGTCAGTGCCTTTCGTGTTCCATCACAAGGTGGGCGCAGCTCGCATGCAACACGCTCCCGGCTGCCGAGGCCGACCAGGGGCATTCTGAGCTCTATCGCCTCACGTCCACAGAGCTGTTCGCAGTGTGGCGCCGGATCCATCGCAGCCAGGGCGGTGCCACCAAGGCCATCGGCCTGCGCGCGCTGGACCGCATCCGGCGCTTCCGGCGCTGGCCCAAGCCGCGTCTCTGCGTGCAAGGTGCCGCGCCATGGCTTCCAGGTGCAAGTGCGCGGACGCTTTTCCGGGACCTCATGCACCGCATCATCGGCTACGCCAGGGAGCACGGCCAGGTGGCGATGATTCCAGCGATCCGCGACTTCCGGATTATGCTCACGCCATCCAGCTGCCTCACGTTGCGCTCTGCACTGCGCAACGCCCCGCGGTACTACCGGCAGCTCGGCACTAAGGACGCATGGCCATGCGCGTGTCACCTGCACCCGGATTTGCCCCGGTACCCGTCGCCAGATGGTGCGTCGCACATCTTTGCGCCTCAGGACACTTGGGCATGGCCGGCGCACCTTCAGCAGCTTCGCTTCCTCCCGGCGCACACGAGTGCCGCACCTTCGCGGGATATGTTCTTCACATCGTGCAATAGAGTCCTTCGACGGGCCTGTCGAGCTCTGGGCCTAAACTGTTCGGACGCCACCATCGCGCGCTTCACGGAGGAGGCGCTCGACACCGTCGACTTCGGTGGCATCCCGCAGCAGGTGGACTTCCAGCCAATCGACCACGAGGCCATCGCCATTGGCCGCCGGCTCACCCGTGGGCTCGTGGTGGAGGAGTTCCAGAAATCGAGGCACGTCCTCGTCGCCGAGTGCCCGCGCCGCGTCCAGCTCCTGTGCCACGGGCTCTTCGGCGTAGACGGGTCTGACCCCAGTTTCGAGTACTTTCCAGGTCTGTCGGCCAGCTGGGTGCTACAGCAGGCTTCCGTTGTGGTGGGCGTCCGGCCCCACCTACAGCCTGCCATGCTCTCGCGCGCGAGCTCTTGGAGGATGGCCGCAGCTTCGGCACCTAATAAACACCGTGGGAAGCCTGACGGCCGACGCCCCCTAGTGGATCGCTCCATATGGCCAACCCAGCCTCTGGAGGCTCCTGCGGCACGCGCCCTGGACTGGGTGAGCTCGGCATGCATTCCCGATCATCTCCACATCGATTGCCAGCGTACTGATCTCATCCTCCCGTTCATCGAGCAGTTCAATATGCTCCCGCCCCGCGGGGCTGCGAGAAAATGCGGGAGCGACATCACGAATTGCTTCTCCAACATTCCCCACCCGCTGGTGCGCAGAGCGTGGCACTACTACAGGTCCGTGCTAACCGCGCTGGACATCGTACTCATCTCGGCCCCCCGCCGGCGCGGCCAGGGTCGCTGTCTGCCACACGCGGCGCCGCCATCTTCGCGACAGTACCTGGAGTTCAACCTCGCAGACATGGAGGCGTCCATCGAGCACAGTCTCAAACACTTGTGGCTCGCCGTCGGATCCCTGATCGGCCGCGCCATCGACGGCCTTGCCATGGGGAGCTCCCTGGCCGGAGCGCTCACGCGCATGGTCCTGGTGTACGCGGACGTCACCTTCCACGCGTCGCTCTACTCGTCTGTTCCGCCCCCGCCGGCCTCGCGAGGCAGGGTTCGCTATGTCGACGTCCTCGGCGTCCAGATCCTCGTCCTGGAGTCGAGGTACATGGACGACTACATCTGCATCTGGAAGGGCCCGCCGGGACTGCAAGAATCGCTTGCCAGCCGGATTGCCTCCGTCGTCGCGTCCTGGCCAGGGCAGCGGTACCCGCTGCCAAGCGAGCCCGACCAGGGGGACGTCATCACGGGCATGCGCCTCGCCCTGCTTGACAACGGCACCGTCGCCACGCGCCCGGCTTCAGTGGACCCGCCGGGTTACGCGGGACACTTCGATTACCCACCGTTCCTGCACTACTGCAGCTTCGTCCCGGTCCACATCAAACGCGCAATCGTCCTGGGGGCGGTAGCCAGGGTGGACCGCTTCACCACCCCCGAAGAGAACAAGCCAGAGGCGCTCCTCGAGCTCGCTCGCGCTCTCCTGGCCTCTGGATTCCCTGCAGTTTTGATGAGCCGCTGGATGTTGAGCCGCCGGGGCGCCAGTACTCCAGGTTGGTTACAGCGCGCGTGCTTCCAGATAGCGTCGCTCGCAGCAGGAACCTAGCTATTATGAACAGCAGTTTCCGAAATGCTCCCCGTCCCCGCCCCCTTCCCCTGGCCCTCTTCCCCTCTTCCCTCCCCTTCGCCCCTCCTGCTCCCCCTCCCCGCTCTCCCCTCCTTCCCCCTTCCCCCCTCCAAGCGGATCCGCGTCATTATTTCCCTCCTTCAGGCTTCCCTGCCAGGACCTTTGCAGGCCTCCACTGCCGCTGGGGTCGCCCCATCAGCTGCACGCGGGGGGCTGGGACTTTCTGCGCCCCTGATTGGGGGGTGTGGTCGTGTGTGCGTGTGCGTGCGTGTCTCCGTGTGTGCGTGCTCTGTTTCTGGTGGTATGGAGTTTGCCGCGTGCCTTGAGTTATGATACGAAGTCTCCGTATTTCGTCTATTCCGGGTCCGGGGCCGACGTCCCCCCGAGGCGTGCACATCTGTCTTCGTCTCTGCCCCTCTCTCTCTCTCTCTTTTCCCCCCCTCTCTTCTCTCTCCGCCCCCTGGCCCCATCCCCCTTTCTGGCCCCTCCTTTTCAGGCTTTCCCCTTACAGGATCTCCCACTTCAGGATCCGCGTTCTTCGGGATCACCTTCGCCGTCGACGCCAACGACATCTTGCCCTCTCGCCCCCCCCCCCCGGTGTTGACCATCATAGGCTTCACCAGTGAGGACCATCATAGGCCTCACACCCCTCGCAGCTGCCATCATAGGGGCTGCCTGGGGCCCGCCCTCTCCCACTACTATACACTATGCCGTCAATAGGCACCGGAGGGGGCCGAGGACCTCCCTGCAGCCCCTCGGCCAACGAAGACGGCTGCAGGGAGGGGTCCAAACGTACCTCCACCTTCATGCACCAGTCCACCAATACACCAGAAAACCAACTCCTCACATTCCTTCCCTCCCCCTCCCCCGGCAAAACCCCCCTCCCCTAACCCCTGCCCCCCCCCCCCCCCTCCCTCGAAAACCGGGGGGGGTCACTACCGGTTCGAACCCCTCCCCCCCCCCCCCTCCGGATCCGGAAAACCGGGGGGGGAGGTCACTACCGGTTCGAGACCCCCCCCCCTCGAAAACCGGAGGGGGGTCACTACCGATTCGACCCCCCCCCCCCCACGCACCTCCAGCAAACGACTCCCGGTCCCTACCGCCGTCCGCATCACATCCCCCACTGTTGTTCCCAGCGCCACTGTCCTCACCACCGCTGTCCCCGCTGGTTCCACCACCGTCCCTACTGTCCCCACCAGTGCCCCCACCACTGTCGCACTGTCCCCACTGTGCCCACCACTTTCCCACCACGGTTCCACTCTCCCCACTGTCTCCACGGCCCCAGCCACTGCCCGACTATCCCCACTGTCCCCACTGTCCCACTGACCCCTCCGCTGTCCCACTGAGCTGTCCCAGTGTTCCCACCGCTGTCCCCACTGTCCCCACCACTGTCCCCACTGTACGTCTGTCCCATTGTCCCACCGCCGTCCTCGCCACCGCCTTCACCACTGTCCCCACCACCATTGTACCCTCCACTGTCCCACTGTTTCCACCTCGTTCCCACTGTCCCCACACCACTGTCCCCACCACCACCGTCCCCACCACTGTCCCCACCACTACCGTCCCCACCACTGTCCCACTGTCCCACTGTCCCCACCACTGTCCCGCTGTCCCCTCGCCACTGTCCCGCTGTCCCCTCACCACTGTCCCCACCAACACCGTTTCCACTACTGTCCGCACCCCCAGTCGGTTTTCGAGGGGGGTGGGGGGGGGGTTCGAACCGGTAGTGACCCCCCTCCGGTTTTCGAGGGGGGGGGGGGGGTTCGAACCGGTAGTGACCCCCCCCCCTTTTCATGATGATCGGGGGGGGGGGGGGGAGGGGTTCGAACCGGTAGTGACCCCCCCCGGTTTTCCGGAAGGGGGGGGGGAGGGGTTCGAACCGGTAGTGACCCCCCGCCGTTTTCCGCCAGCAGCGGTAGAACACGCTCTTTCTGTGATTTTGATGGTTTGGGGGTGCTGGGGGGGGGGGCGACCAACCAGCTCTCGCGCTTCGCGCGCGCTCGAGTTCTAGCTAGGGTCATGATCATCGTCATCATTGTCATCCTCATCCCCGTCATTTTCGTCGTCGTCGTCATGGTCATGGTCACCTTCACCATCACAACAATCCTCCTCCTCCTCCTCCTCCTCCTGCTCCTCCTCCTCCTCCTCCTCCTCCTCCTCCTCTCTTCTCTCAGCGCACGCATTGCACGGGTGCCTACTGGAACGCGTGTCGGGAGCCTTTTTACCTAACAGCGAAGACTGATAGGTTAGGGGGTCTGGGCGGGATCCAGACAGGGTGCCCCCGGAAACCGGGGACTCCGTTTTTAGCCAACAGTGACGCACTTCGTGGTCTTCGAGTTCCCAGAAGTCCATTCCTGGGCATGATTCTGAATGCCCGGAACCAACTGTAGGCCACTTCGTGGTCTTCGAGTTCCCAGAACTCCATTCCTGAGCATGATTTTGAATGCCCGGAGCCAGCTGCAGGCCACTTCGTGTTCTTCGAGTTCCCAGAACTCCATTCCTGGGCATGATTTTGAATGCCCTTAGCCAGCTGCAGGCCACTTCGTGTTCTTCGAGTTCCCAGAACTCCATTCCTGGGCATGATTTTGAATGCCCGGAGCCAACTGCAGGCCACTTCGTGATCTTCGAGTTCCCAGAACTCCATTTCCGGGCCACATTTTGAATGCTGAGGCAGGCTGAGGCTGAGGCTGCAGCAGGCTGAGGCTGAGGCAGGCTGAGGCTGAGGCCGAGGCTGAAGGCAGACTGAGGCTGAGGCTGAAGCAGGCTGAGGCTGAGGCTGAGGCAGGCTGAGGCTGAGGCTGAGGCAGGCTGATGCTGAGGCAGGCTGAGGCTGAGGCTGAGGCTGATGCAGGCTGAGGCTGAGGCAGGCTGAGGCTGAGGCCGAGGCTGAAGGCAGACTGAGGCTGAGGCTGAAGCAGGCTGAGGCTGAGGCTGAGGCAGGCTGAGGCTGAGGCAGGCTGAGGCTGAGGCTGAGGCAGGCTGAGGCTGAGGCTGTGACTGCGACTGCCGTTGCCACTGCGACTGTCATCGCGAATGCGACTACGACTGCGAGAACAGCAGAATTCTACAACTGGATTCTCATCTGAATCTTAAGGGGAATGCTTCCAGATATGCTCCTACACATCGCTGTTAGGTTGCTTTGCCGGGATAGTTGGAAGTATGGTGGCAGTTTCTGGAGCCTCTCTGGGCCTTCATTTGGAATCCTTTGGGGCCTTTGTTGGCCCGTCGTGGGGAGTTCAGCCCGTCTCGGGGCCCTCCTGGGGCCCTCTCCGACCATGTAGAATCCTCTGGTGGCCCCCTCGGGCTTCCTGGGGGGCTCCCTTGGGCCGTCTTGTAGCTCTTCTGTGCCGCTTGAAGCTCTCTTCAACCCATCTAGGAACCCTCTTTGGGGCCCCTGGGGCCGTCTGGGGCCCATTTTGGTAACCTCTTGGGCCGTCGCGACAGCTGGTAGAACTGAGAAGCGAAGCTCCCAGAAATAAACGTTTTTCCCATCGGAAATGCTTGATTTTGCCTTTGGAGGGCCTTCTCAGCGGCCTCCATTTCGGCTGTCCAAAGCCCCTCTTGGCATGTCATGGGTAGCTGAGCCGTCTTGGGGCCCTCATGGAGCCCTCTCCGACCATGTAGGGATCCTCTGGTGGCCCCCTCGGGCCCCGTGGGGTCTCTCTCGTGCTGTTTTGGAGCCCTCTTGTGCTGAACGACGCTCTCTTGAGACTGTCTTGGAGCCCTCTTGGGGGCCTCGTGGACGGTGTGGCGCCGATTTGAGAAGCCTTTGGGGCCGACGTGGCCGCCGATGGAACATAAGAAGCGAATATCATAGAAATGTACGTTTTTCTATGGCAAGCGCTCGTTTTTTGCACCCGGGAGCCTTCTCAGCGGCCTCATGGACCGTCTTCAGGGAGTCCTGGTAAGCCTTTTTTGGACCCTCTGGGAGCTCAATTCGGCCGTTCTGGGTCCCTCGTCGCCCGTCATGGGGACCTGAGCCCGTCTTGGGGCTCTCGGGGGGCCCTCTCCGACCATGTAGGGGTCCTCCGGTGGCTCCATCGGGGTTCCTCGTACTCTCTTGGGCCGTGTTGGAGCTGTCTTGTGCTGCTTGAAGCTCTCTTCAAGCCGTCTGGGGGCCCACTTGGGGGCCTCTTGGGCCGTCTGGGGCCCATCTTGGGAGTCTCTGGGGCCGTCGCGGCCGCTGGTAGGACTGAAAAGCAAACATCCAGGAAATATGCGCTTTTCCATAGGAGCTGCTTGATTCTTACCCTTGGAGGGCCTTCTCGGCGGCCTCTTGGACCGCCTGGAATGCCTTTGTGGCCGTCTAGGAGCAATCTTGGGTTGTCTTCGAGAGCTCGTGGCCCGTCCGGAAGCCATCTCAGTGCGCTCTTCAGCCACCATCCAGACAACCTGGGGCGCTCTGGGCGCCTCTTAGGCCAGCTTAGGGGCCTCTGGGGGGGTCCAGGGCCCCTTCTGAACCTTGGGCCGTCTTGGAGCCTTCTTGGGGCCGTCTGGGTGCCTCTTGAGCCGTTCTGGGCCATCTTGGAAGCCTTTTGGGTGATCTTTGGGGCTCCTGGGCCGTTTCGGGCCGTCGGAAGGCCGAAAAGAAGCAAATGTCAAAATCTTTCATCAAAACCTATCAATGGTTTGGGCCTCTTCGGGCCTTCCTGGAGGCCCTCTTGGAGACTCTTGGGCTGTCTTGGGTCATCTTAGAGCCATCTTCGGCCGCCTTGGTGGGCCTCTTGGAGCCCACAAGGCCCCCCCGGCCCCCCATGCGAACCAAACGTCGCAATTCTGGGCCTTCCCCTGGCCTACTCGGGAAACCACACTGGGGAGAACGCTAAAACCCGTCAAAAACCTTTGTACAAGCAATACGTTTTGCCTCTTCGGCCCTTCCTGGGGGTGCTGTCGGAGGCCTACTGGGACGCTTTGGACGCTTTTTGGCCGATCTTGGAGCCATCCGGAGCCGTCTTGGAGTGCTCCCGGGTCGTCTCGGACCTCTCTTGGGCTGTCCCGAGGGCGTCCTGGGAGCGTCCTGGTGCCTCCGGGGGGGGGGGACCACAGCCACTCGGCAAAGTGGGCCCCCCCCCGTCCAGGACCCCCTCGCGATTTATTTATTCATCTACTTATTTATTTATACATTTATTTATGTATATATGAGTACACACACATATATATATATATATATATATATATATATATATATATATTTATAAATATATGTATATATATACTTATATCGATGCCGCCGCGCCGTTTGTTCTTCACGCGCCCAAGTAGACGAAGCCGTCACCACGGCATACCCACGGTACCCTTGCGCCCGAGACGAAATTTGCCCTGGTGGCCGAGGCGCTCCCCAATACGTAAAGCCGCGCGCCGGAACAACCGGTGCGGCGACATGTGTGAATCATGGCCAGACCACGCCCGCCACTGTGCTGGTGTTACAATATGTTTCAGTGTGCGCGCCGCTTGTGTGGAAGCGACGCGCACATCGTGTACGCAGTTCTGAGTTCGCCCGAGCCCAGGCCGAGGACGTCGGGGACGGCTTCGGTGTAGTCGAGAAGTCAGAACTCGTCTTCTTCCCGCACTCCCACCTTCCACCCCGGGGTGGGGCGACCCTTGCCGAGGGCGACCCATCGCTCATTACCGCAACGACCGCACGGGCACGTGCGGATTGTCAGGGGATCCTTCGGTACAGTAGGAGCTCGACCGCAAGAACCCTTCCACAAGGAACCCACCCTGAGATCCCAGGGCGTCCATCGACTTCTGGTGCGGGAGCGCCGCGCCCCCCCCCCCCCCACAGCAGAAGCATCGACGCCCCGAGAAACCCGAGGGCACGCGGGAAGCAAAAGCCGGGCGCTGCTCGCCCGTGGGGCTCCGCCGTGCGGCCGCGCGGCGTGGCGCTCCGCACGCCCGTCCATCCCGCCGCCTCGGCGCCCTCGGGAGCCTCGCCACCTCCATCCGTCCCCTCGCGCACCTCCATCCATCCATCCATCCATCCATCCGTCCATCCATCCATCCGTCCGTCCATCCATCGCCACCTCCATCCGCCCATCCGTCCGTCCATCCCGCCACCTCGGCGCCCTCCGCGCTCTCTCGCGCCTTTCGCCCCGCCCCTCCGCGCGCCCCGCCGCCACCCGCGCCCTCGGCGGCCGCGGGCGGTCCGAGACGGGGCGGGCACGCGGCGCCCGCCAGCCGCTCGATGCGGCAGCAAGGAGGAGGTCAGGAGGAGGAGGAGGAGAAGGAGGAAGAGGAGGAGGAGGCGGAGGAGGAGGAGGAGGAAGAGGAGGAGTGGGCGGAGGAGGAGGAGGAGGATAAGGAGGAGGAGGAGCAGGATGAGGTGGAGGAGGATGGTCAGTGCAAACCCAAGGATCATCGACGATGTTGGAAAAAACCCTTCCCCCCGTTCCCGAGACTCCAACGCCACGAATCAACTTGACTGTTTTGTCTTGCGGATCTTGATTCGTGCCACAACGCCGTTCCTGGGACTTCAACACTGCGCCCTGACAACCCTGAATCGCTCCCAAACACTGTTTTTGGTACGTGAACCATGGGAACCCGTGAAACTCCTGAACTTACAAAAATGTGCGCGGCGCTAAGGCGATAACCACATTTTGAAGCGGAACCGCCCTCGATCCGAGACGTTCCTGCAAGTTGTTAAGACGAAGAGGCGCGGCGCTAAGGCGAGAGCCATATTTTGGAAGCGGTCCGCCCTCCATCTGTGAATTCTTCACTGATTTTTCTCAGGCGAAACGCCCAGACCGCCCTTCCGACTGGCCTCGGGGTGCGACAGGGAGGAGTTAGAAGGCTGGAGGAGGAGGAGGAGGAGGAGGAGGAGGAGGAGGAGGAGGAGGAGGTGGAGGTGGAGGAGAAGGAGGAGGAGGAGGAGGAGAGGGAGGAGGAGGATAAGGAGGAGGATTAGCACGCATCCTGGAAGGTGGTTCTGCCGTCTTGGCTGCAATCGCGCGGCAGCGCGGAGGCGCGGGGCGCACCTGGGAGATCTGGTTGGCGAGATCGGGCCGCGCGCGGGGTGTAATCATCTCGGGAATCCCCCCCTTCCAATAGCATCCGACCATGTGCATCGCCCCCCCCCTCCGAGGCTTCCTGGCCGGGCCGACACCTCCATGGCCGTAATTACCCAAGGCGTCCGAAATGCCCAATCTGGCTTTCCAAGACGGAACTGGCAGCCACCGAGCCCACCAACATTGTCCAAGATGCCTCTAAGGCGGCCCGAGATGTCTCAAAGATGCCCTGAAGACGGCCGAAGAGGCTCTCAAGACGGCCCACGAGAGCTCCAACATGACCGACTGCAGGGCCCGAAGATGCCCAATCAGAAGTTTTGTTTTTAAAGCGGATTTTTTCGCATTCTCACGTGTTCGGGCTTCCCTGAGCTCCAGACGGCCCAAGAAGCCCCTAACACGATGCCACGGCGGCCCAAGAGGGCCTCAAGATAGCCCAAAAGGTCTCCAAGACGGCCTCAAGACAGCCCAATAAGCCCAGGACGGACCCGAAAGGGTCGCAAGCTGGCCCAAAGGGGCCTCCGGCGAGACCTGAGACGGCCCGAGAGAACCCCTGGACGGCCCAAGATGGCCCAAAACGGCCCCAAGAGACTCCCCAGACGGCCACGAAGGCCCCAAGAAAGGCCCAAGACGGCCCAGATGAGGTTCATAAGGGCTCCTCGAAAAATAAGACGACAGATGTCACATGCGACGGGTCTCCTATTCTTCATTTTCCTCCTCGTCATCATCATCATCATCATCATCATCATCATCACCACCATCCTCATCCTCGTCCTCGTCCTGCTCCTCCTCATCATCACCATCACCCTCACCAACATCAACACCATCACCATCACCCTCACCCTCACCCTCACCAGCACCAGCACCAGCACCATCATCATCACCACCATCACCACCACCATGATGATGATGATGATGATCATCATCATCATACTCATCAGCATCATCATCATCACCATCATCATCCTTCATCATCTCTTCATCATCTCTTCATCATCATCTCAATCATCGCCACCATCCTCGTCCTCGTCCTCGTTCTGCTCCTCCTCCTCCTCCTCATCATCATCATCACCATCACCCTCACCAGCACCATCACCATTATTATTATCATCACCACTATCCTCGTCCTCATCATCACCATCACCATTACCATCACCAACACCATCACCCTCACCAGCACCCTCGCCAGCACCATCGTAATCACCATAATTATCATCATTATCATCATCATCGTCATCATCGTCGTCATCGTCGTCATCGTCGTCATCGTCATCATCGTTGTCATCGTCGTCATCGTCATCGTCATCGTCATCGTCATCGTCATCGTCATCATCATCATCATCATCATCATCATCATCATCATCATCATCATCATCATCATCATCATCATCAGCATCATCATCAGCATCAGCATCAGCATCAGCATCAGCATCAGCATCATCATCATCATCATCATCATCATCATCATCATCATCATCATCATCATCATCATCATCATCATTATCACCACCACCACCACCATTACCATCACCATCATTAACATGTTGTTTGTCGCCCTCGTCAGCCACAATGCTCCTCCTCTCCTCCTCCTCCTCATCCTTTCGACGTCATCAGTATCGTCATCCTCATCGATTCGAGCGGCTGCCACCGAGAATGCTGGGTTGGCACGGTGGTGGGACTTGCCGCAGGCAGCCGGATCATATACGAGGGATGAGGCTGGGCAGGGGGTGGGAGGAGGTGGGGGGCCAGGAGGGTCCCAAGAGGGCTCCAGGGCCCACTACGGCTCCCAGAGGGAACCCCTGGGGGGGAGGTGCTCGGACGCTCAGGAGCGATGTCCGAAGGGCCGGTGCCCTGGACCCCCGATGATCTTACTTGCCTTACCGAGGAGTTCAATGGGAGCGTCGAAGATTTGCCACGCTCTGGCCCGTCGCCGCCCGATGCTGCTGCCTCTGCGGGTGCGCCGAGGACTCGCCACGTTGCCGCCCGCTGCCGCTTGGGTCGGTGCGTTGCGGATTCGCCACGCTCCGGCCCGTTGCCGCCGAGTGTGTTCTCGCACCGTGTGGGGAACGCGCAAGGCGTCGAGGAGGCGAAAATCTGGGTCACATCTAGTGGGACCCAGCTTTCTGTCAGCATCTCTGCGGACGCCAGGCGTTTTCACACCACACATCTTCCACCACATGGCTTGCACCACGTGGCTTCCACCACACAGCTTCCGCCACATGGCCTTCACCACATAGCTCCCATCATCGGAGTGCGAAGACTCACTGTCTTGGGCCCACGCTGGCGAAGACACACACACGTACACATGCCAGGAGGTGTCTGTGCTCGCCATCGTGGACCTGCCCAACACGGCGATCTCTTGCGGTGTGTGCGGTGCAGCCTAGGCGTCCGATCGCAGTGCCATCGCAGTGCAGTGCGATCGCAAAGCTGGGCAGCGTCATGCAGCGCAGCACGACCGCAGGGCAAGAACGGGGGGGGGGCCACGGGGCGGGGCAGGCGGTGACGGGCGGGCACGGGGCCGCCGGGGCGGCAGCGCGGCCCCTCCGCTGGGAAAAGGGTGCGGCGGCGGGCCAGAACGGGGCCGGCGGGGCCGCAAGCGGGCCCAGTTTCTCAGAAGGGAAGTGAAAGCCCTCAAAGTGCTAGCACTGCTAGGGAAATCTGTACGTCTCAATGCGCAGTGTGTCTGGCGCGCTGATGGAGGCGAACGGCGGGCAGGGGTCAGGCGGGGAACGCGAAGGCGGATCTACCACCTCATGTAGTGTGCTTTGCTACTGTGTGTTACGTTGTGCTATGTCATGCTGTGCTATGCCATTCTACGCAGGTCTTGATTGTGCTGTGCTAGTCTGTGCGAGCGCTAGGCTTCAAGAATGTGGTATGTAATCCTTTGTTATGCGACCAAACCATTTGCAGTTTAGGTCACGTCAGGCTGCCTTCACCTGGCCGCCAAAATAACACCTCGTTGACACGCATCGCCAATTAGACGCATGTCGACCCTAGAAGGGTTGCCAGAGTTGGCTGGATTCGACCCGCCCAGGCATCGTAGCGCTCGTTGCTGCCAAGCCTATTGGAACATCGAAGCAGAACAATCGGGCAAACGCTCGCGGTCCTGGCGTTGAAACGTGCAGTTGTGTGGTATCCAACCACTGGGCTGCGCAAGCGCTGAACAAACCAACGGCTCAGGTACACCACGAGCCGGCGCGCTGTGTAACTGATTCCCGGCGCCCTCCTTGACGGGAGCGCAGACTGGCCTCAACAGTGATGAGCGGATGCCCTGGCCGCCACCCAGCTCGACAAGAAGCCCGACATCCGCCACCGTGCCTGCACGGAGTGGCCGTGTTAGACTGCTCCTGTGGTCTCGCTGCGAACGTTTTTCATTGTCTTCTTGGGGCCGACCCCCCCCCCCTGCATCGCACGCGGGGCATTAAAATCGCTCCCCCTGAAGTCGCTCCCCGGTGCTCTTTTCGGCCTCCAGACGGCCAAGATGGCATCAAAGACGGCCTCCCAGACAACCACGACGATACCGAAACTGCTCAAGATGGCCCAGGACGGCTCAAGAGGGCTCCAAGTGCAGACGGCCGATAGAGCTCCAGCAGGCCTTCCTGGAGAGCTCGAGGGGGCCCAAACCATTGATTTTTCGTAGGTTTTTGAGCGATTTCGAGGTTCTCGCCTGTTCGGATTTCCGACCGCCCAAGACGGCTCAAGAAGCCTCCGCGAGGCCTACAAGATAGCTCCAAGACAGCCCAAGAGGCCCCCAAGAGGGCCCCAAGTCGGCCCAAGAGGACCCAAAGATCGCCCAAAGGGCTCCCAAGAGGGCCTCAAGACTGCCTTGAAGCGCTCCAAAGAGCAGCAAGACGGCCCAGAGAAGCCTCTTGGGCTGTCCTGGGCAGTCGGAAACCCAAACATGCCAGAGCCAACCAAGAAAGTAAACCAATGGTTTGGGCCTCCTCGGGCTCTCCTGGAGGGCCTTTTGGAAACCTCTTGGGCCGTTTGGGGGGGCCTCTTGACCTGTCTTGAAGCCGTCTTGGGAGCCTCCTGGCCTCAAGGACGGCTTTCAAGGCAGCCAAGATGACACCACGATGGCCGAAGACGACTCTAGAGGCTCCCAAGACAGCCCTCAAGGCACATCAAGAAGGCTCCAAGACGGCCCAAGCGGGCTCCAAGAGGGCCTCCTGGAGAGCCCGAGGGGGCCCAAACCATTTGATGTTCTTAAGGTGTTTGAAAGATTTTGAGGCTCTCGTCTGTTCGGGTTTCAGATCGCCCCGGCGGTTCTAGCGGGGCGAAGCACCGACCAAACTGGACAATGCTGCGTACAATGTCCGCTCCCAGGCTCCGCGCTATCCACCTGGCAGCTGGTCACTGCTCCCCGCGCTCTGCCGCGACGGCTCTGGATCTGCCTTGCTGCCGCTGGCCACCCTGGAGATCAGGTCGCGGTAGCGCTCGCGCTTCTGCTTCCCGAGCCTCCGCCTGTCCTTCCTGCGGTGCAGGATGTGGCAGAAATCGCACCGAATGCCCTTCTGGCAGCCCACCTGCGTGGAAAAGAAGGCGCACGGCTTGCAAGTGCCTTCGGCGTGCTTGGTGGAGCCCACCGAGGTGAGCTCACCGTTGTCGCCCTTCGGCATGCGCAACATGAGGGCCGCCAGCTCGTCGTCTGTGACCTCGTCGTGGTCCTCTCGGCTCACAGCGCGGCCGCTTCCCGTATGCACGTCGGCCTCGGTCTGCGTGGGCCTGACGCCCTCCTCCGCCTCTTCGGGCTGCTGGGCGTCGCCGCCGCGCTCGCAGAGCTTGCGGTTCTGAAGCCTCCTCAGGGGGAAACCGCTTTCTGGTGGACACGACCCCCTGTGGCAAAATGCCAGGCAATGATAAATGAATGCCGAGGGCACTCCACGTGCGCATGGCACTGCGTTCCGAGTGCACCACAGCAGCGGGGTACCTCATCGACGTCTAAAAAACAACCGGATGTATCGAGCGAGAGGCACTGCGATTAGCGAAACCGACCGGGGACTGCACCGCAACACTCGCATGCCAGTGTCGAGTGAACCAATGCAGATTTCCTCGGTCGATTTGTCTGAGTGGGCGTCCGTTCAATGCCCGAGCCGAAAAAGGTGCTGGTACTGCAAGTTCTTTGACCTCCCCGTGGGTGTGCTCTGACCGCGGTCTCGAGATGGCCCCGGAAACGCGAGAACGACACACGGGCAACGGCCAAAACGTGCGATGCGGGAGCCTTGGAGGTCTCCGCCCACTCTGGGACTAGCTTTTCATTCCGAATCGGTTTTGATGGTCCTGGGGCCTGGCGCGGGCCACAGAAGCCGAAAACGGCCAGAAACGTCCAGTCGTGATGTGCTAATTCTATGGCCCTTATAAAGGGCGACGATGGCGAAGATGGAAATCAGTGCCCTGGCACTCGCTTTGAACGCCTTCAAGCAGCTTCAAACTAGTGCACTGGCACTGCTTTGAACGTTGCAACAGGGGAGCCTTATATGCGACATCGGATGATGGTGCTGGCGATGATGATGTTCATGATGCTGGTGATGAAGATGCTGATTTTTCTACCTTGCACTGAGAAGGCCACAATCCTGCCACTTGTCCGCGATTGCGGCCATGGTGCGCCGGCTGCGGCCATGCTGCGCCATGCTGACCGACAACAGGAGCCCGCTCCTTGCTTGGAGCCCCGCTCGATCTCGTAATCCCACCAGCCCTCTGGGCGTCGGTGGTTTAAGGCGTTTGCTCTTCCACCCCTTCCTCTTCCCCTTCGGGGAGGGGTTTACCCCTCCCCCTACCCCCTCCCCACTGACCTGGACAGGAGGGGCGGGGAGCGGTCAGAGCGTCCAAAACAGCCTCGGTGAGGAAGCCAAAATCATTGATTTTAGCAGGGTTTTGGCCCCATTTTGGCCTCCTGGGGGGGCAACGCTAATTCAAGCTCAGCTCTTCTTTGATAGATCTCCTCCAAGATGACACAAAGAAGCGCCCAGGAGGCCCCAAGAGGTCCCAAGATGGCCCCAAGATGGCCCCAAGAGGCCCCCAAGAGGCCCCCAGAAGGCCCCCAAGAAGACCCTCAGAGGCCCCAAGATGCCCCCCCCCCCCGAGGCACCCAAGACCCCGAAGAGCCCCCCAGGATCGCCAAGAGACCCCCAAGACGTCCCAAGAGGCCCCCAAGAATCGCCCAAGAGATACTCCAAGAGGCTCCTAGAGGCATCCAAGAGACCTCTGGCCCTTGTGCTTGCCCTCCTCCTCCTCCTGTTCCTCCTTCCTGCTCCTACTCCTTCTCTTTCTCCTCCTCCTCCTCCTCCGCCTCCTCCTCATCCTATTCATCCTCCGTCTTCCCACTCCCTCATCCATCCATCCATCCACCTCCTCCTTCTCCTCCTCACTCCTTTGCACGGTTCGGCCGTCCTCCTCTTTGCTGCCGCACTTCCCTGATCACCTCAACTCGCCTGGACATCGTTTCGGGATGGGCTGGTGGGGATAAGCGAAGCGTCTAGAATTCGCCCGTCCACGCGCGAGAACGCTCAGTCCGCGCGCGTGTAACAAGCCGGAACTGCGGCGCGATCCGAATGCCAGTTTCACGAGGACCAGTCCTGCCATCCCGTCGATTGCCAGTCCCACTGGGGCCACTGGGACCAGTCCTGCTATCCCGTCGCGGGACCGTGCGCCTCCTGTGCGCCGCCGCCGCTGGCGCCGCAGGACCGAGCCGCCACTGCGGCATAAGGAATGGTCGCGTCGTCGACGTTAGCAGCCTGCGGCGGCCGCGGATTCCAAGGTCGCTCAGCTCCAGCGTGTTGAACGTGGGCGTGTCCCATGATTGGTGCGCGCGAGTGCCCGTGCTGTCGTCGCGGATGAAGACGAAATCCCACGTGGGCAAATGGATTCTCTGCGCCTGTCCTCTGTCCACCCCTTTGCAGTGCCTCATGTGGTCGGCGCTGTCTGGGCAAGGGCCGCGCTAGCAGCGGACCAGCCCGCGACTGCGGTCAGTGCCAGGGCCGCGCACCACGCGCAACATCGTTGGTCCATCTGCGCGACCATTCCCTGCCAAGATTGCAGCACTGTGACAGTTTGGTCCCAGTCCCAGTCCCAGTTGTCCGGCGCCTCCTCCCTTGCGCGGTACTTCAGGATCTTCGGAATCTGCTCCGCCACTGAGGTGCCGAAGGCGAGCGCGCGGCTGCCGAAGAAGGTATTCCTGGTCTTCGTGCTCGCCTCGGAAGAATTTCATGGCCGCGCTGTGCTGTTTATCACTGGCGGACAGGCCGCCCTGAAAATTTCGAAGAGCTCCACCTTGAACATCGGCGTCTCTTCCCTTCGCGCATCTGGGAACAGCGCAACTGCGCCCTGCCCTTCGCGACCGCCGTTGCGGGCGCGGGCTCCGCCGTGGGATCGCCTTCCCAAGCACTCGAGCGGCCGCCTTCCCATGCGCTGGAGCGGCCACTTTCCCATGCGCTCCAGTCCCACCAGCGGCCCTCTTTCCATCCGCTCCAGCGGTCTTGCCCTCCGCCGTCGCCGTCTCGTCCGCCCGCCGGCTTCCCATCCGTGATGGTTGCCTTGCCAACCTCCGCTGCCGCCCTCCCGTCCGCGACTACGGCCACTTCCGCCGCTGCCCCCCCCCATCCTTCGCCTTGCCGGCCGCCGCTGCTGTCATTTCCGCCGTGCCATCCGCTACTGCGGTCACCTTCGCCACTGCGGTCGTCCCAGCCTCCACCGGCTCACCCACGGCCACCCTTGCTCACTGGAGACGCCCCATCTGCGGACCTTGTCTTTGGTGCGGCCTTGCCACCCCATCCTGCATTCATCTGTGGCCCGATTGGAAGCTTCGGTGGCGCAGGCGCGAGCCCGCCCAACCGCCATCGAACCTACCGTCGGCGCGGGCTTGGGCCGAACGTGAACGGAGGAGGACGAAGAGGAGGAGGAGGAGGAGGAGGAGGAGGAGGAGGAGGAGGAGGAGGAGGAGGAGGAGGAGGAGAAACTGGAGATGGAGGAAGAGGAAAGTGAGGAGGATGAGGTGTTCGTGGGAAGGGTCGGGAGCTCACTTTCCCGGGCGCCCCCCACGTGACAGCTTGTCCCGGCGGAGGGTGGCGGTGGAGGGTGAGGGCGGGGGAGGAGCAGGGCTTTCTGGACGCGCCCGGACGTCAGATATGGTGGTGGGGGCGGGGGGAGGAGTGGGGGGGGGGGGTGGGGGGGGGGGGGGGGGAGGGTGGGGCGGGCAGGAAACGCCCCAGCGCAACGAGAATGGCCCGGTAACCCGAAGGACGCCAGAGGTGGCCGGAGGAAGCCCAGACGGACGGTCCTGACTCGACTGACCCCCAAAGCATTTTAGTGGTGAAAATAAACATTGGGTTTTTGATGTTTTTTTGTTGAAATGCTTGCAAAAACACGGTATTCGGTAGGATTCTGACATGAACGCGCGAGTGTGCTCTTTGTGTTATTTTTTGCACAGGATTCGCGGCCTGGGTGCATGACAGAGCATCGCGAGTGCACCGCGCGATGACGTGAAATCGCTGGATTTGACAGAATTCTTAAGATTCGTATGGTTTTCTATGATTTCAGCAAGAGAGCCCGGGCGGGAAATTTGTACAATTTTTTGTGACAAAGCATTGGGTTTTTGATGTTTTCATGTTGAAATGCTTGCAAACACACGGTGTTCGGTAGGATTCTGACATGAACGCGCGCGTGTGCTCTTTGTGGTATTTTTTGCAATGGATTATCGCCGTGGACGACAGGACGTCCATGTCGAGAGGAAAAAAAAAAGAAAAATGTTGATTTTGTATTGTTTTTTACAGGTTAGGATGGGACCACCCGGATGCGCCCGCTATCTGCCGGCCTGAGGGGGGAGTAGGAGTATATTCTAATAAGGAATAAGGATGGGAGTGGGAGTGGGAGTAGGAGTAGGAGTCAAGCTAGCCAGCTCGAGCGAGCCAAGCATGGCATGCCCAGTCCCACCCGCCCTCCCACAACATAAGAAGCAAAGCTGGCGCAACTGGGGGCCGAAGTCACACCGGCCAGCCGGTTTGGTACAGCTGATGCGGCCGCGATGGCGGTTGCCGACGGGAACTGGCGAGCGCGTGTTGAATGCCGCGCACGCATTGCCAGACGAGTCGAGAATGGCCCGGTACACCGCAGGAAGCCAGAGGTGGCCGGAGGAAGCCCACGGTCTGACAGGACACCCCAAAGCATTTTTGTGAAAAAGCATTGGGTTTTTGATGTTTTAATGTTGAAATGCTTGCAAACACACGGTGTTCGGTAGGATTCTGACATGAACGCGCGAGTGTGCTCTTTGTGTTTTTTTTTGCACAGGATTCGCGGCCTGGGTGCATGACAGAGCATCGCGAGTGCACCGCGCGATGACGTGAAATCGCTGGATTTGACAGAACTCTTAAGATTCCTATGGTTTTCCAATGATTTCAGCAAGAGAGCCCGGGCGGGAAATGTGTACAATTTTTGTGAAAAAAGCATTGGGTTTTTGATGTTTTTATGTTGAAATGCTTGCAAACACACGGTGTTCGGTAGGATTCTGACATGAACGCGCGCGTGTGCTCTTGGTGGTATTTTTTGCAATGGATTATCGCCGTGGACGACAGGACGTCCATGTCGAGAGGAAAAAATAAGAAACATATTGATTTTGTATTGTTTTTTACAGGTTAGGATGGGACCACCCGGATGGGGCCCCTATCTGCCGGCCTGAGGGGGGAGTAGGAGTATATTCTAATAAGGAAAAAGGATAGGAGTAGGAGTAGGAGTCAAGCTAGCCAGCTCGAGCGAGTCAAGCATGGCATGCCCAGTCCCACCCGCCCTCCCACAACATAAGAAGCAAAGCTGGCACAACTGGGGGCCGAAGTCACACCGGCCAGCCGGTTTGGTACAGCTGATGCGGCCGCGATGGCGGTTGCCGACGGAAACTGGCGAGCGCGTGTTGAATGCCGCGCACGCATTGCCAGACGAGTCGAGAATGGCCCGGTACACCGCAGGAAGCCAGAGGTGGCCGGAGGAAGCCCGACGGTCTGACAGGACACCCCAAAGCAATTTTGTGAAAAAGCATTGGGTTTTTGATGTTTGGGCGCATGCCATGCTTGCAACACACGTGGTGCGTAAGGATTCTACCTAACGGCGCTGAGTGTTGCTCTTTGTGTTTTTTTTTTGCACAGTGCTACCCAAAACAACAAAGAAAGCTGATATAAGCATAAAGAAGGAATTCCGCGGCCTGGGTGCATGACAGACATCGCGAGTGCACCGCGCGATGACGTGAAATCGCTGGATTTGACCGAATTCTTAAGATTCCTATGGTTTTCCTATGATTTCAGCAAGAGAGCCCGGGCGGGGAATTTGTACAATTTTTGTGAAAAAGCATTGGGTTTTTGATGTTTTTAATGTTGAAATGCTTGCAAACACACAGTGTTCGGTAGGATTCTGACATGAACGCGCGCGTGTGCTCTTTGTGGTATTTTTTGCAATGGATTATCGCCGTGGACGTCAGGACGTCCATGTCGAGAGGAAAAAATAAGAAAAATGTTGATTTTGTATTGGTTTTTTACAGGTTAGGATGGGACCACCCGGATGCGCCCGCTATCTGCCGGCCTGAGGGGGGAGTAGGAGTATATTCTAATAAGGAATAAGGATAGGAGTAGGAGTAGGAGTCAAGCTAGCCAGCTCGAGCGAGTCAAGCATGGCATGCCCAGTCCCACCCGCCCTTCCACAACATAAGAAGCAAAGCTGGCACAACTGGGGGCCGAAGTCACACCGGCCAGCCGGTTTGGTACAGCTGATGCGGCCGCGATGGCGGTTGCCGACGGAACTGGCGAGCGCGTGTTGAATGCCGCGCACGCATTGCCAGACGAGTCGAGAATGGCCCGGTACACCGCAGGAAGCCAGAGGTGGCCGGAGGAAGCCCGACGGTCTGACAGGACACCCCAAAGCATTTTTGTGAAAAAGCATTGGGTGTTTGATGTTTTTATGTTGAAATGCTTGCAAAAACACGGTGTTCGGTAGGATTCTGACATGAACGCGCGAGTGTGCTCTTTGTGGTATTTTTTGCACAGGATTCGCGGCCTGGGTGCATGACAGAGCATCGCGAGTGCACCGCGCGATGACGTGAAATCGCTGGATTTGACGGAATTCTTAAGATTCCCATGGTTTTCCTATGATTTCAGCAAGAGAGCCCGGGCGGGAAATTTGTACATTTTTTTGTGAAAAAACATTGGGTTTTTGATGTTTTCATGTTGAAATGCTTGCAAACACACGGTGTTCGGTAGGATTCTGACATGAACGCGCGCGTGTGCTCTTTGTGGTATTTTTTGCAATGGATTATCGCCGTGGACGACAGGACGTCCATGTCGAGAGGAAAAAATAAGAACAATGTTGATTTTGTATTGTTTTTTTACAGGTTAGGATGGGACCACCCGGATGCGCCCGCTATCTGCTGGCCTGAGGGGGGAGTAGGAGTATATTCTAATAACGAATAAGGATAGGAGTAGGAGTAGGAGTAGTAGTAGTAGTAGTAGGAGGAGGAGGAGGAGGAGGAGGAGGAGGAGGAGGAGGAGGAGGAGGAGGAGGAGGACGAGGATATGCAGTCACATGTAAACAAATGTGTATATGTATATAGTTGTGTATATTTAAATGTATACAAATTCTCACTGCACATTTGCAGGACTATAGGCATACATACACATATGCAGAAGTATAACTTCATTACATGGTGATTGAAATGAAGGCTCCTTTCAACGTCGTCGCCGTCGTCGTTGCCGCCGTCGCCGTCGTCATCGCTATCGTCGCCGCCACCGCAGCCGCCGCTGTCGTCGTCGTCGTCGTCGTCGTCGTCGTCGTCGTCGCCGTCGCCGTCGCCGTCGCCGTTGCCGTCGCCGTCGCCGTCGTCGTCGTCGTCGTCGTCATCGTCGTCGTCGTCGTTACTGCCGCCGTCGCTGTCTTCGTCGTTGCGTCGTCGCCGTCGTCGTCGTCGTCGTTGAGACTGGGGAAGGGAGGAAAGAAAGGGGTGCAGATCAGCAAGTAAGAACGAGGCAGGAAAGGGTACAGGATGGGGATGATGAGGACGAGGGGAGGAGGACGTGGAAGATTTCTAGATGTAGGGGCACGCAGAAAGAGATCCTGCTATTGCCCTGCCGCCTTCTGGTCAGAATTCCGCATCGTTCAAAGCAGTGCCCCGGCACCGTGTCGATCGTCGCCCTTATAAGGATCCATAATATTGACGGCGCGATCATGTTTGGGGACACCTTAACGGGCGAAGACCCGCATACAATCAACTCTCCCGGCGCCGGGGCCGCCTGCCCCCCAGGGCGGCTGGCAAGCTTCTACCCCCACGCGGCACCGCAGGGCTATACACTCTGCAGCCACCCTGGGGGGCAGGCGTCCCCGACGGCGGAACTGCTTCTCTCAGGCCGGCCTTCGCCCACCAGAAGCATCGGTGCCCCTTCCTCCTCGGATCCTCCGCGGCGACCTCGCCGCCGCGGCGCCGCCCTGCCAGTCCGCGTGCGCCCGCGCCGCGGGCGCCTGCGCCGCCTCGCCAGCCAACGAGCCCGCGCGCGCGCGCGCCCTGCCGGCCGGGCCGCCGCCGCCGTGCCCTGCCGCCGACGACGCCGAAGGGCCGGCGGCCCCCGCGCTGCTGCCGCTGCGGCCCGGCCCGTGGCGGGGGGACCCCGAGCCTCGGAGCTGCCCAGGAGGCCCCAGGGGCTGCGTCCGCGTGGTTGGTCGGGTCCGTTCTGGCACACCCCCCACACGTGTCGTGGCCCCACAGAGGGAGCTCCACCGAAGGTCCCCGTCGGGGCGGACGCAGCCACTCGGGCCACGCGGCTGGGCCCAGCTGCCGCTGCGGCCCAGCCGCCGCTGCGGCGAGAAAGGAGAGGAGCCGACGCCGCGAACCCTCGCCTCGGGTTCGCCCCGTGGGGGCCCCCTGGTGGGCCCTCGTCGCCACGACCGGATTCGCCTCGACGTGCTGGTCAGAAGGCGCCCCAGGGAAGGTTGGGGGAGCGGCGGTATCTAGAGGCCTCCCAGATGGAGCAGATGGGGTCGGAGGATCGCACCGCACCGCCGATGCACCGCCGATGTATCGGCGATGCACCAGAGATGCATCGGCGATGCATCGGCGATGTCGGTGTGAGGAAACACGGTCTCCTCATCGAGCCGCATCGTCGATGCATCAGCGATGCGGCGCGATCCTCCGAGCCCGTCTGCTCGGACCCCATCCAGGAGGCCTAGAGTAGCGGCGCCCTTTTTGCCCCCACCCCCCCGCACCGTAAGTTGGAGGGGGTGGGGGTCCTCCACCTCCTCCTCCTCCTCCTCCTCCTCCTCCTCCTTCTCATCCTCCTCCTCCTCCTCCTCCTCCTCCTCCTCCTCCTCCTCCTCCTCCTCCTCCTCCTCCTCCTCCTCCTCCTCCTCCCCCCAGAGCCCGACAGCGAGCCCTCGTCGCAGCTGGTGCCGTCGCCGTTCGGGCCCGCGTCCGCCCAGGCCAGCCGAGAGCGCACGGGCGCCGCGAGCCTGCGGGGAGCCTCTCAGCGCTTCTACAGTCAGAAACCCTAATAAGGACGCGCGGTAAGGACACAAGACCCTTGGAAGCCGAAGTTGGGATTTTTGGGGCGGCGGACGACGAACGCCTCAAGGACGCAAGAGCAAGGAAGAGCAAGGACGCAAGGGTACCCTGAGCAAAGTCGCGCGTCCTTGTTAGGGTTTTTGACTGTATATTCTTCTTCGTCGTGGGAAATTCGCGACGGGCGGTGTGTGGCCGCCTCCGCCGCCTGGAGGCCCTCGCCGGGCCCGTCAACAAACGGCTGGGAACAGGAGCCCGGTCCCGAGCGAGGGGTCCAGACCTCCAGGGCTCCGCGCTGCGGAGAGGCACCACGTCGTCGGAGCTCCGCGAGGGTGGGCGAAAAAGGCTGGGCGGCGCCGGGCGGCGTGAGAGAAGATCCAGATTTTGGGCTCCGCTGCACGGTGATGGCTCCGCCAGGGGGGAGGAGGGAATGCCAGCCGTGCTCGTGCGGCGTCGTGCCTGCTCCTCCCTCTTCTGGACCAGGAGCCCGAGGCGGATCCAGCCGTGGCGACGGAGAAGGAGGAGGAGGAGGAGGAGGAGGAGGAGGAGGAGTAGGAGGAGAAGGAGGAGGAGGAGGAGGAGGAGGAGGAGAGGAGGAGGAGGAGGAGGAGGAAGGAGTAGGGAGAGGAGGAGGAGCGAGGAGGAGCGAGGAGGAGGATGAGGAGAGGAAGGCAGAAGGAGGGAGGAGGAGGGGAGGAGGAAGGAGGAGGAGAGGCGGAGCCAGGAGAGGAGAGGAGGAGGAGGAGGAGGAAGAGGAGAGGAGGAGGAGAGAGGGAATCGGTTTATTTTTTTGCACCCCTGCACTGCTCCAGGCTGCCCGCCTCTCGTTGGTTAACGGCAGAAAAAAGAAGGAGAGAGAGGAGAGGAGAGGTAGGAGGAGGGAGGAGGAGAGGGAGATGAGGAGGAGGAGGAGGAGGAGGAGGAGGAAGTGGAGGAGGAGGAGAGAGAGGCGGAGGGAGGAAGGAGGAGAGGAGGAAGGAGGAGAGGGAGGAGGAGGGGGGAGGAGGAGGAGGAGAGGGAGAAGGAGGAGGGGGAGGGGGAGGAGAGGAGAGGAGGAGGAGAGGAGGAGGAATGAGGAGGAGGAGGAAGGGAGGAGGAGAGAGGAGGGGAGGAGGAGAGGGAGGCGGAGCGAGGATGAGGAGGGAGGAGGAGGAGGAGGAGGAAGAGGGAGGAGGAGGAAGCGAAAAGGGAGGAGTGAGGAGAGGACCATCCCACACACCCCCAGGCAGGGGGGTAGGAGAGTAGGAACGGAGGGAAAAGGAGAGAAGAGGGGAGGGGGAGGGAGAGGAGGTGAGGAAAGTGAGGCGGTCGTGCGCGGCACCACGGGCCATGCTGCGTAGGCGAGGAACAGAGGGTGCCACGCAGGCTCGGGGTGGACACCCGCACAGGTGAGGAAGCGCAGACCTGGAGTCGTAATTACATCGCCGATCAATCGGCGAATTCGCTCGCTCCCTTCGCGATTGGAGACTCGCACGTTCTTTGCGCGGAGGTTTGCTATCAGGCCCCCATGGCTATGAATGGGCGTTTGGGGGTCCAATGCGTCTCCCCTGAGCCCCCCCCACCCCCCTGCCCCCAGACCCCCGACGTCATGTTTTTTTCATGACGCGACCCCCAGAGGTCCAGACCCATTCCCTGGGACCAGTTTTTCATCCCGAGTCGTTTTTGACGGTCCCGAGGTCTGGTAAGGGCCCTTAGAGGCCGAAAATAGCGAAAAACCTCCCGTCGTGATTTTTTCTTGACTCGAGGAGGTCTGGGCCTACTGCTGCCCCTGACGTTCAACGCCAGACCCCGGAGCCGGCCATCCATCTCTCCGCGGGGCATCGTAGCCCTACCGCCGAGGAGTGGCGCGCACGCGCGCGCGAAGGGGTGGCCGTACGGCCGCCCGAGGAGCTGAGTGGGCGTCCTCGGTCCCCGTAGCGAAAGACGGGCCGAGCCAAACGGCTGCGGAGCCGAGAGGGATTCGGCTCGAATAGACGAGCGCGCTCCACTACCCGCAGAGTAACTACTCGCAAATGGCCTGGATCCCCCGCCGAGGATCTACGACAAATTACACCAGAGCGGTCATGTGCTTTTCGGACGTTTGCGAGTGGTGGAACGCGCTCGGTGATCGAAGGAAGCGGGCCGTTTCGAGGATCGAGGCTCGAGGACCGCAGGTCGGGGGAGTCTCTCGCGCTTCTTGGGCCTTCGCGAGACTCCTCGCTGGATCCCTTTGAATTCCTGGCCAGGATAGACCCCAGGAAGGATCTGGGGGATGCCTTCTTCGACCTCGAATATCCAAACGACACGGGCCCCGCAGGAAACTCGCCCTGGAGGTGGTTCT
>CAUYUJ010015812.1:34691-62889 GCA_963575745.1 Prorocentrum cordatum | reverse complement strand
AGGGGGAGGAGGAGGAGGAGGAGGAGGAGGAGGAGGAGGAGGAGGAGGAGGAGGAGGAGGAGGAGGAGGAGGAGGAGGAGGAGGAGGCGGGGAGGCCAGAAACCAAGCGAGCGTCAAGAAATCGAGGGTTGAGGTTTTGGCGTGCCTCCAGGGCCTCCCAGGGGCGCCGTCGCCGCCACGGCCAGCTCTGCCTCGAGATCCTGGTCAGACGGCAATCTGGGACAAGTCAGGGTCAGAGGACGAGGGAAATCGGCTCGGCCGTCCACGGAAGAACATGTCTGACCCGTTCTGCCGGGTGAGCGCCGAGCCCAAATCGCACCCGAGAGCCCGGCGGGGCCCCGCGAGGGGTCAGGAGCAGCCCAGGGACCAGTGCCCAGAAAACGATTCCGAGAAGGAGGCTGTCATGTAAGTCCTGAGAACCAGGATGAGGAAGAAGGTCGATTAGGAAGATGTTTTGCCCTGGTCCTGCTGTGGCCTGGTGGAGCTCCACGCTCTCCTGGCGACGACAACGCAGAGGGGCTCAGGTTACAGGCGGTGGCCGGGGAGGTCTGAACTGGATGGACCTCAAAAGTATCGGCCAAGAGAAAAGGAAAATGCACCGCTCATCTCAGCCTAGCGACCGACTGGCCGATGCAGACGCAATGGCCGCAGAACTGGGCCTTAGCCCGCGCTGCTCCCGGGCGTGCTGGCCACGCGGCTGCTGCTGGAACCGCCGGCGCTCGCTGCGCTCGCGCCGCTCCCTGCACCGCCCCCGCGCGCTCCGGTCGCAGGCGTGATGATCTCGGCTGTGCTGCTGCCTGCTGCGCCTGCCCTGCGAGGCAGCCTGCCGGCTTGCGCCGCTACCTGCTCCAGCGCGCCAGGCCCGGGCAGCCGCCTCTGCCGGGGCGCCGGCGCCGCCACCGCCGGCGCCGCCCCGGCGCGGCGCGCGTGCGCGCCCCGGTCGACGAAGGGCCTGGAATCAGGTCGGGCCTGTCCCCCCACAGGGGCATTCTGGACGAAAAATCAAAAATACCCCAGAAGTTCTCCCCAAGTGCTCGAACATAGTCCAAACATGCCCCCCTGATCTTTTCAAATTTTACTTCGTGTTGTCAAAAAAAAGAATGTTCCTCCTGTAGAGGGACGGGCCCGACTTGAGCCTGGAGGAGAAAAGCCACGCGTCCGACGCCGGCTGCACGTCCCTGGGGTCGAGGGTGAAGCGGCCGAAATTGTGGCGTGGCGGGGGGCCGAAGGAGTGGCGCGGAGGCGGCGTGCCGCCGCGCGCGGAGCTGCGGGAGCCCATGGCGGAGGCGCGGAGCCGCCTGAGCCAGAGTGGCATCGGAGGGCGGCGCTGCGCGACGTCGGAGGCCCCTTGGGCTGCCTGGGTCGCTCGGGCGGCCGCAGACGAGCCACGCAGTACCTCGAGGACGCGAGAAGCCGAACCAGGGCCCGAGGCACAGAGACCACGGCCCAGGGGGCGAGGACACGAGAAAACGAGGCAACGAACCAGGGTCCGAGACGCCGAGACCACGGCCCAGGGGCCGAGGAAGCGAGAAAACGAACCAGGGTCCGAGACACAAAGACCACGGCCCAAATGGCGAGAAACGAGAGAGCAAACCAGGGTCCGAGACACAGGGACCATGGCCCAGGGGCCGAGAAAACGAGAAACCGAACCAGGGTCCGAGACACCGAGACCTCGGCCCAGGGGCCGAGAACACGAGAAAACGAAGACAATGGCACTGCTGTGAGAGTCAGCCCCGGGGGGGAGGGGCAAACAAAACAACACCGAGACCAAAACAAATTCTTATCTATGTTTGCCGGTTATACCGGCTCTGCGAGGCTGACCGGTTACCGGCGGCCTACCGGTTATCGGGAGTTGCCGGGCGAACCAGGCCTAGGAATGCTTGCCCCAAGCGGCAAGCGGCAACTATAAATATTCCTGAGATAATCAATGACTCCCTCTCGGGGCCTCTCAAGAATCCTAGTCGGGGCTGTCATGAACAATCTTGGAAGCGTTCGAGCTGTCCTTGGGCCCAAGGCCTGTTGTCGCGCATTCGCGGTGTTTTCGGGCTTCCTAGTAGCGCTCTCGGAGAACCTCTGCAGGCTGTCTTCAGAGGCTGTGGAAGGGGCCCCGAAGGCCCTGGACCCCGTTCCCACTGCCCCGTCCCTCTATGGAGAAAGGAGGCTGGGCCCCCCCGGGTCTGGAACTCCGCACGCCTAGGTCATAAGTTATCATCACAGGAAACGAGGTGCTCACATGCCACACGTATCCTAGGGACAAGCGAAATCATCCGATCGCCAATCGTTTGTTCGTGTGGAGCCCTTCGTGCTGGAAGCCTTGAAACGCGCATCTGAATGTCTGAGGCCCTCCTGGAACCATCACAGCAGGACACCCCCGAGATACTCACCAAACAATGCAGGCCCATCTTGGACACCAGGGCAGAGGCTGTCTAACAGCCTGGTGAGACGCGCATCTGTTTGTCCGAGGCTATTTTCGTTTGCCAAGGAGTGGGCGGCCCCGAAGCTTGAAATTCGTAAAAATTGCCAGGACGGAGCATCTGCGTTTTCAAAATTTAGCTCACGCTTTAGCGCCGCGCGCATTCGTCTTCAAATCTGGCAGCAGTTGCAAACATGGAGGGGGTGGTTATGGTTTCAGAATTGGGTTATCTCCTTGGCGCTGTGATAACTCGTTCCAACTAAAAACTTGCGCAACAGTTGCTAGAATGGAGCGCGGTTCCTTTTCACCATGGGGCTCTCGCCTTGGCGCCGCGCGCATTCGGTTTCAAAGCTTGCATCAGTTACAAGGATCGGATGGGGGACGGTTTCGTCGCAACACGGGGCTCTCGCTTGAGACTTAAGCAAGAAGCCTCAACGTCTGTTGCAACAACACGGGTGTACGGCGGCTTCCTTTCAACACGGGAATCTCGCTGGCAAACCCGCTGAATTCTATGATCATTCAATCTCGCACTCTTGATTACGCTAGAAGGGTGCGAGTTTCGTTTGGATTTGCGAAGAAACTTGGGGAGGAGGGGTGTATTGCAGCATCGCTGATGTATCTTGGGTTTACTCTGGTCCTCCTCCTCCATGTTCTCCTCCTTCCTTCCACTCTCCTCCCTCCTCCTCCTCCTCCTCTTCCTCCTCCTCCTCCTCCTCCTCCTCCTCCTCCTCGCTGTCCTCCTCATCCCTCCCCTCGAAGAGGAGGAGGAGGAAGAAGAGGAATGAAGGTGGAGGTGGAGGAGGAGGTAAAGTAGCTCGAAGGGGGCGACGAGGATGAAGGAACAACATATGGCGGAGTCGAGAGGGCACCTGCCAGCCCAGGAACAAGGAGTTGGACAGGATTAGAACCATCACAACCAGCTCGTAGGTAGCGCTGTTGATGAGCTCCTTGCGAGGACAGCGCCGAGAGAGGGAGGATGGGAGGAAAACACGTGAGAGAGAAAGATATACTATATGTATACAGAGAGAGAGAGAGAGAGAGAGAGAGAGAGAGAGAGAGAGAGAGAGAGAGAGAGAGAAAGAGAGAGAGAGAGAGAGAGACGGGAGGGCGGAAAGGAGAAGCGAGCAAGAGGGTAGGGTCAAGGTAGGGTCAGGGGCGGAACGGGGTGGAGGGGAGGTTGGAAGACGTGGGGAGGGGAAGGATGAGATGTGGAATGGATGGGTGATTGCGGGGAGGAACGGGGGGGGGAAGGGGGAGGGGAGTGAGGTGGGGAGCGGGAGGGTGGGCGAGGAAGAGAGGGGAGGGGGTGGGAAGTGGAAGTGAAAGGTTGGAGGGGGGTCAGGAGGAGATGGGGAGGGGGAATTGGCGGGGTTGGGAGAAGGAGAGGGGGGTGGGGAAGCTTACAATCATCATCTCATCGTGCTTAACTGCTTCTGCGGTAAGCAGTGGAATCGCCTGCTCTGTTGACCATTTCGCTTCTACAGGGGGTGAGGAGAGGGTAGGAAAGGAGGAAAGGAGGGGGGGAACCCTTTCCGAAAAAGCTCCTGGATCCTGGGGCTTTTTCCGGGACCACTCTTTCATCCCGGGCCGTTACCTTGACGGCCACCAGGGGGCCCTGGAAGGGCACCCCCGCGGAAACCACGGGGGTTCTGGGTGAATTGCGAGTGAAGTCGCCCCGGCCCCGGCAGCAGAGCGGCGGCAGCAGCACGCGGCACGTTGACGACAACGACGCCGCCGCCGCCGACGAAGACGACGACGTTGACGACGACGCCGACAACGACGACGACGCCAACGACGGTGAATTGCGCCAGCCAGCGGATAACTTCACTTACGAGCCAAGTGGCGGCGGAGCCGCTGCACGGGGCGGCTCAGGGACGATTTTTACCACGACCGCCGAACGCATCCGTATTCCGTCTCGTGGCCTGGACTCTGGGGCGCGATCCCCGCGAATGCGCGGGGAGGACGAGGAGGAGGAGGAGGAGGAGGAAGAGGAGGAGGAGGAGGAGGAGGAGGAGGAGGAGGAGGAGGAGGAAGAGGAGGAGGAGGAGGAGGAGGAGGAGGAGGAGGAGGAGGAGGAGGAGGAGGCGGAGAGGAGAGGAGGAGGAGCGAGGAGGAGGAGGAGGAGGAGGAGGGAGGAGGAGGGGAGGGAGGAGGGAGGAGGGAGGAGGGAGGAGGGAGGAGGAGGGAGGAGGAGGAGGAGGAGGAGGAGGAGGAGGAGGAGGAGGAGGAGGAGGAGGACGATTACAGGACGATTACTAACCAGACAGCAAATCCCGCCGATATGCCGCTGGCGCTTCTGGGGTTATCTTAACCCTTGCGGCGCACTTCACGCTTTGGGCGCCTGGGGGCATTGGGGGTGCCATCAGGCCACACGGCCTTACCCCTCGAAGAGGGGACCTCCCAACGCCGAATTTTATTCAAGGCCTCTTGGCCTGCAGGGGTGGGGTGCCCTTTACACGTGCCGACGATGCCCGCCCCCAGTCTACCACCCGTGGGGGTCTTCGAGCCAAGGCACCCGCACCTCCAACCAAAAATCTGGCCATACAATATTGCTGCATTGTGTGACTCATGCGCCGCCTTGTCCCCGATACTGTACCGAGAGGGGAGGCGCACAGGTAAACCTTGAGACTCTACTCTATGGAACTGGGGTCCTGGACATTTGCCACTGCGAAGCCAGTCCAAAATGGAAAACTTCCCAGGGCCACTCTGGCAGTGGCAACACACCCAGGAGGGGCCGACCTTGGAGACCTGGTGCCCCGAAGACGCTTCAAAAGCCTTCCTTACGCGCCAGGCAGCGGGCGGCACACGGCAGTCCTTACGCGGGCGGCTCTTACGCTCGTAGTCGGCACAAGCGGATGCCGCGTTGACTATAGCCAGCCTCCTCTGGACCAACCACACTTTAAATTCAGCACGGGCTAGATCTCTGACCTCTGGGTCAATTTCTGCTGAAACCTGCTCAACTCCTAGTTGGGCGAAGTTGTCGGCAAGGTCATTGCCTCGGGAGACACAGGGGGTCTGGACCAGGGAGGCTAGCGAAACTCTATCTAGGTGCGAATTACACTTACTGAGCATCACTCGTCGACCTTGAGCTTCGGAGAAGACCCTCTTCCACCAGCCTCTGAGTTCTCCCGAGGTGTCCGAGGAACCGTGCCAACCGTCGTGCACGATCTGGCTGTCCGTGTAGAGCCAAATTGGCCCTTTGGTCATTTTCAAGGCCCACCAGAGGGCCGCCAACTCCGCACATGGGACCGTCTGGGCTCCGTCCAAGCCCCCGCAAGCTCCTGGCCGAGGGGTGTCGGGGTCGTCATTTTCCACACAGGCAGCGGACTGGGCAAAGTAGACGCCCCAGCCCGCGCGCGCAAGGCGCGCGTCGCTGCTCGAAGCCGAGCCGTCCAGGAAGGCCAGCTTGCACTCGATGCGGTCCTCGAAGTTCACCGTGCCCTCGAACGTGACGGTCGGCCCGTCCCAATCGATGTAGTACGGCAGGCAAGGCGTGCCCCGCGAAGGCGGAGGCGGTACGGAGTTCCACGTGGATGGTAGTAGCCCTCTTAGCCACAGCTCCAGGTTGGCCCCGTTAGTAATGTCTCGGACTGCTTCATCACATAGCTTGGCGCTCTGACGGATCCAAGGGTGGTCCTGGCCGCATGTGTGGGGGCAGCTCCAGACGCGGTGGGCCATCGTCTCTTTCTGGCCTGTCGCGCACCTGGTACATACACCATCACACTCGTAGCCTTCAGCACGGCAACGATCCTCGGTCCAAATGGTATTGCAAATAACTGCTTCTAGCGCACCAGCTTCACGATGTGACTCTGTGCGTCTCATTCTCTGTAGGGTTCTGCTTGCTGTCGTGAGGTCTGGCGTAGAACTCCAGCCTCCTCCGTGGCGATCTCTGGCCGCCTGCTGCCACAGCTCCTTGATGACGTCCGCCGTGATGGTCGCCATGGGTTGGGTGGTGCCTTCATCTGCGAGTATGCCCTCTGATTGCTGACCGTCTGAAAATGGCAGCTCACGGCTTGCATGCATCTTGTGCTGGTGCGGTTGTTGGGCCATCGTCCATTCATTTTCCTGCGCATCCGTCCACGTATCTGGCTCAGGTAGCTGCCATCCTAGTTCAGTAAGTCCCTGGATGAGAGCCGCCATCGGCCCTGTCACCACGTTCCAACGTCCTCTGGGTCGTGCCCGCTGGAGTCGCTGTACTGCAGCATGCCAACCTCCTCGTAGTTTGTCATGGTAGTCTGGCCACCGCTTCCACAGCCTAATCCATTCTGCAACTTGGCGGCGGAGCCCAACAGCTTTTGGGTCCCTCTCGAAATAGTGCAACCACATCACCATGGATGTACTCCTGCCGCCGGTCGTGTACCCAAGCATGTCTGCTGCTTCAGCTCTTGCACGTCGCACCGCTGATGGAGACTGGCCTACTGCAGGGACGTCGTATGATGACTTAGCACGGACATTGACTAAGTTGAGCGTGGCCAGCTTCCGTCTACGCTTGCCTGCCCCTTTGAAAACCCTGGCTCGGCGTATTCGTGCTCTAGCCGCTTTGCGTCTCTCCGTAGCCGTCGTGGTGCGCCTCTTACGTCCTCTCGCCATGTCGATGCCGAGGTCACGTACGTACGAGGCTCCTTTGACTGTTGCACCTAGTTGCCGAACTGCTTGCGAGACTGCTTTTTGAAGACTTGGGTGGGATGCCATCACTGCCGACTTGTCCGACATCTCCAACTTGCTCTCAATGCATCCTTTGACCAACTCGACCGCGACAGTGGTCAACTCGTGCTTGACCTGCTTGTACGAGCCGTCGGACCTCGCCGTGACATCGTCCACATACTGTCTGGGAAGCGCTCGGGGTACCTGATTGTGAGCTCGTTCCAGAACTTCGTATAAGAATGCCCTTGCACCATTATTTGCGTTGTTGCACCCTGGTACGATGCTGTTCCCAGGGATTATCGGTGGAGCGAATGCACCTCCTGCTCTGATCGCTCGCGGAGCGAGGTATGCCAGACAATTGAGGTAGAGCTCCACGGGGGGAAAATCGAGCTTCAGAGCGCGATCAATCAAGATCGGGATGCTGATCGAATCGTAGAACTTCTTGATGTCCAAATGGATGGAGCCCCACGCTTGCGTTCCATCCCAGGCACTGCTTTCGTCCATGGCCATGCTGAAGGGGGCTGCCTGGAGGGCTGACGACTGGGCCACTGCTGCATCCCAAAAGGCTGCCTTCTTGCTGCTCCATTCTGCCATAGTTGGTTGTCGGATACGCCCCCAAAGTCGTATTGGTAAAGGTATCAAGCCGATCGGCCTCTCGTCTCCAGCTTTCAAGTTGGATCCTTTGCGTAGAAGTTCATACCAAATGTGTAACCATTGGTGCGGCCATGAAAGGCTTTGCTCGCAACTGGTGAGCAAGTCGGCCAATTCCTCTTTGGCCTGGGGAGTCAACGCCTTCAGATGCTGCACTTTCCACATGTCCGAACCTTGGCCTGAGGAATTGGGCGTCATCCTGAGAGCTGCTTCCAATTGGTCCAAAGTGATGGGTTCACGCTCAGGAAGGTCTGCTTCAGCCCGTGAGCGCAGCTTCTGCATCTGTGCCTTAGTCTCGTTGTACTCGTCGTGCTTGGTCCATCTTGCTTTCCATTGTCTGGCTCTCGTCTCCACCGCACTTTGTAAGTTGGCGATAACTCCACTGCTGTCGGGGTCGATGCACAGCTCAGGGAGCGAGAGGGATTCGGGCCGCTTGAGATACCCATGAGCTTCCTTCATGTTGCCGTCCATGGCCTTCCTTGCCCAACGGTGGATGCTCTGCTTCGCTTTCTGCCAGGCTCGCTTGCCGTGTCGCTCTGCCCGCTGTGCCGCTTGAAGTACTGCTTCGCTCCACAACTGATGGTCTGTGTCCAGCTCTGTCTTGCGAATAATATCCAACGCCCAGGAGTCTTCTTTCTCATCTTGGCGTACACAGTTGAGGCTGGATGGTGGCAGTGGTGGGTACTCCAATGATTCTATGTGCGTCAATTGAGATCGTAACATTCCTCGCAGTTGCTGCTGTCGAGTAGAGTTCTTTGAAACTGCCAATTGCCGTAAGAGAGAGCCCATTTCCACCCAGCGGTCATGTCTGGCTTGTTCTGGTTCCTGCGTGCGGTGCTCACGCCGAGGGGCTACTGGGACCAAGCGGTACTTCGCTGGCCGTCCTCGAACCGTTTTAACTTGGTCCTCTCTGTTGCACAACATGGCCAGGGTATGGTCTGCTGCTTGTGCCCATCGAGTGTACTGCTCGCCCAACTGCACGCTGCTCACTTCTGTTAACTGGAAAGCCAAACTGTCCACCGTTGTTTTGTCTGGGCTGAATAATTCACAGAGTTCTGTCTGCCTTCGAATATCATGCCACACATCGTCCGAGACCGTCGCCAATACTTCTCTGGAGTACGTCGGTTCAAGGAGCTTGTCGATGTCTGCTCGCTCTTGTTGGAGAGCTTGTTGTTCTTCCGACAGGTCTGTGTCGTAGATTATGTCGTCCAACTCTGGCAGGTGCTCCGTAAGCTTTGCATGCTGCTCTCGGTCTCGTTGCTTCCTCTTGGTGCCTTTCTCGACGTGCACCGTGATGTATGGTACTTTGTGCTGCTCTGCCCTCACAGGAGACAAGATCTGCAACTTGGCTGGCTTCCTGGCGATACGGATGTGCAATCCAACATGAGGTCTCCACGGAACCTTTGTTACCGCCATGACCCCACCCAGGAAAGGCCTGAATATTGGTGGGCAGATAACATAATCTAGCATGCGGCCTCTGCCACTGGTACACGTCGCATCGATGTTCGGGCAGACTGGGGTAACTTTGAGCTTCTTCGCCCACGTGGACTGCATGAACTCATCTGGGGTAACGTTCCAATCTCCCATTGCCATCCACGGTGTAGAGATACTAGCCGTCAGCTGTGTCAGCTGCTTCATCTTCGCTGCATTGGGCCCTGTCAGGCCTGGTCCGCTGTCAAGGTAAACCACAAAGAGTGTGATGCGTATTCCTCCCTTCAAATCCCAGTGCACCACCGCGATGTCATTCAACTCCTTCTCGAAGGCGCTGCCCCCCTTGACTGTGGGTAGGTGCACTGCAGTCTGGAGGTGCGAGCGACGTAGCCAACATACTCCCCCATGAGTACCGTTTGCCGATCGCCCCGTCTTCCTTGCTGCTGTCCAAGTGTACTGTGAATGCCAGCCGTCTGGTTGAAGCCGCTGGGCCTCACTGGCTGCGCTCGTCCTCTGAAGGTGGTGTTCCACTAGGCCCACCACGTCGTATTTCGAACCCAATATGAAATCGCGAACTGACGCATTGTACTGTGAGATATTCGCCACGAATACATGTGAGTACTGCTGGTCATCGTACAAAAACGGGTCCTGCTCGTCACAGATGGGGTCCTGGAACGTGACCTTGCGCCGAGTGCTAGGAACGCGTCTTGGACTCCGTCTTTGCCGCCACAACCGTCTTGCTCCTCTCACGAATGCGTACTGTGGTCTCCAGGTACCTGTCCACCTCATCGGGGTTCGTGAAGTCGTACGGCTTGGTCTGTTCTGCGGCTGGCTCCTCTTGGACTTCATCTTTGGCCTGGGTGCCCCAAGCTGATGGTTGTCCTCCATTGCCGCGGCGCCTCTTGCACTCTTGGGCCTTGTCTGCGAACTTGCGGAGGTTCTCGGCGGCCTCCTTGCGGGCCTGGGTGGCTCCCTTCGCCGCTTCCAAGGTCTTCTGCGCTGCCGCGGCCGCTTCCTTGGCTGCCTCGTACTCTTTCTTTTCTGCTTCACCCAGGAAAGCCAGTTCTCCACTGCTGAGCTCTGGAGCAACTGCATCATCATGGGCTGTCGCTGCTGAAGGTGGTTGTCCTCTGTTCGCCTTCTCACGACACAAATCCACTTGTTGCTGAGCTTCTTTCTCGGCGATTTTGTTGTCAGCCAGCTTTTCCAGGATGTCTTTTTGTTCTTCTGCATTGCGTAGGAGTCGCCTGCGTAGCCCCCCACCCGCCGTCGTGACCATACGGAGCGCCTGGGCTGCCATTCCCAACTCCTCGAACGGCTTGGGCGCTGGTGGCGGCGCTGGCTCGGGAACTCGTAGCTGAGGGCATGCTCGCTCCAACAACTCCATCTGCTCTTTATTGTTGCCGTCCTTGGCCGCCTTGTATTGATCTGCGAGGAAGGCGACCTGGGCCAGGGTCTGTGGATCTGCCGGGGCTGTCTCCGTCGATATGCTTGACCACATGGTGCCGCACTTTGCGCGCTTGGCCTTGTCAGCGACACGGTCACAATAGATCCAACTGCTGCCGGCAGGAGAGCAAGTGCTGCACACCACAAAAGGCCTCCTCTTCCCGCCCTGGTACTCTTTCTTCGACCGTGAGTGTGATCGAGCCCTGCTGGCCACTCGACCTCCTTCTTTCCAGGGCGGGCGTGTTCCTCCCATGTACGTCTCGTAGCCGTCGTCGTTCTGCTGCGACTTCTGCCACACCTTGCAGGTGTGCCCCTCAAACCGCGAGCGCGCCTCGCCACCTGCCGCAGGGCACTGGGGGCGGACGCGCGGTGCGCGCGCAACAGTGGGCCCGTTGGATCTGCTCCCTTGCAAACCTCTCGGGCCCAGATGCTTGAGAGGAGGAGGGGGAGGAGGATGGGGGAGGAGGAGGAGGAGGAGGAGGAGGAGGGGGAGGAGGTGGAGGAGGTGGAGGAGGTGGAGGAGGTGGGAGGGAGGAGGGAGGAGGGATTTTGTGCTGGTGGGGCCAAGGGGTGCAGTCAAGACTAGCAGCCAGCGGCCTCGCGCTTAGGGCGCGAACGAGTGGCTGACGGGCACCTCCCAGGGGGAGGAAAGGAGGAGGCAGAGGGAAGACGAGTGCCACCGTCCGGAAAAACGCAAGCCTAAAACGGGAGCGGACCCAGGACCGACCACGCCTCAAGCCACATCCTCTTCATCGGAACCAGGGAGGACCTCCAGGCCCTTAAATTTGTGGTCGAGGGCGAATGAGCCGAAGGGGGTGGGGCGGGGTCCAACTCCCGAGACCCGAAGCTCGATCCCATTGCGGGGGTGGCAGCTACGCCACAACTTACGCAGGCGGCCCCACGCCGCAGACCCGCGCGGGCAGCTTCCACGGCAACCTTGACCGAGCTTCTGGGTGTTATGTTCACTGTAGGCACCACAAACACTACAGAACACAAACGGGCCCACCGTCCAAACGCGGTGGCCCTCACCTGGCTTGCATGGAATGGCTTTCAAAATCTGGACCGTGCCTCCCGAACGCAGGCACTTGATGCACCTGTAGCCACCCTTGGGAAACCAGACAGGGTCATGGGAGCCCTCGGGAGGCGCAGCATCATCCGAGAGCCGAGGAACGATTCGGCGCCCCCTCCTAAGCCCCACCTCGCGGCGGGAGGCGGACGCCAGGCCTGGCCCCGCTCCACGGATGGCCCTGGCCAGGTACTTCACAACATACTGGGCCAATCGATAGGAGCGGATCACACGATCCTCAGCCTCCTGGTCAGAGGGGTGGAGTGCGGCGCCAGCCCGTGCCGCCTCGTCGGCAGCCTTGTTGCCGAGCCGCCGCCATCTCGCGCCCTCGTCAAGGTCGTCGTCGCGCCCTCGCGCGTGGCCATTTACCTTTGTCACTGCAATCCCACCCCCCAGGTCGCGCACACGGTCCCAAACCCCCTCCCATAAGTCAGCGCAGGCGTGCATGGCACCTGTAGTCTCGCAGCGGCCCTTACGGAAGCTCGAGACCACCCAATCGCAATCAGAGAGGTGCTCGTATGGGCCGAAGCCAACACTATCCAGATACATCTTGCAAGCGAACAATTCGGCAACCTCTGAGCTCTGGTTTAAACCTGGGAAGGGGGCCGCGCAGCGAGGCCAGGACATCTAAACCGCTTGAATTCACCTGGACCACCCCCCATCCAGCCCTGCGCAGCCTGGGGTCGGTGGCCACAAGAGAACTACACGAGCCATCACCGAAACATGGGCCTTCGAAGGCCCCCGAGGGAGGACGCACACGCCAGTGGACGAGCAGATCCATCGTGGGACGAGGGAGCCACGGACGAGGATCGGCCACAAGGCCGTGGCACCAAAGGGGCCAATCGGGATGGCTCAAAGCTCCCTCTCGCAGGGAAGGTGGTACAAGGTAATCGCGTCGGGAAGCCCAGGTGCCCGCGCAGTCCCCCCAACACCAGTGACCCACCGTCCCAGGCGCCTCCCCACAAAGCGAGCGCATTGGGCTATCCCTCAGGCCAACACTGTGCAGCCGCTCATCCCCCCGGGACCCATTGGCGGCTGGGCGCCGAACCGTGGCCTTATGCATGCCAGTCCAGTCGTCATCAGTGCGCCTGGACACGAGGGCCTTGAGAGGGGCGAGGTAGGGGCCGTGGGAGAGGGACTGGAGGTAGCCTTCTTCACTACGGGCCTTGTCGAGGAGCCATGCCTCGACCCCCCACTGGGCAACCATCCTCACAGTACGGGGGCATTCACGACATAGGTCAAGCACTTCTCCGTCAGCCGTACAGAGCTTCCCCACACCAGTACCAAGAGTCCACCCAATCCTGAAACATGAGGCCAGCGCAGCCGAGACGGGGCCCACAACCATGCTCCATGGCGTGCGGGCCTCGCGGAGGGACTTATCCGCGTGGTAGAGCATGCGGCAGAGGATCCCCCGAGGCATCCAAGAGTCCCAGAAGGCCTGAGCCAGCATCACGATGGGGTTCACCGTGCAGGGGTAGGCGGGGTCAACGGCCGTGGTATCTCCAGGGACCAACGCCAGATCGATGGTGAGGGATCTGCGAGCCGTGTGAGGGACCAGGGCAGCCCGCGCAGCCCTCCTGAGGGCCATCGCCCCGCTCCAGGACCTTCCAGTGACCCCATCGCCCCAAGTGCCAGCAGGAACGAGCCCCATGCTGACGAGCTGCTTGCATTTACCCCTGGCCCTACGGAGTGCCATGATTTTTATACTGCGTCGTATTACCTTGCCCAGGCGCCCCAGCCGCGTCTGCATGCCGTGCCGCTTGCCGCAGCTGTAGTCGCAGCCCAGGTTGCGCGTCGACTGGTCTCTGGCCTGTGCTAGCGAAGGGCAGCGCTTGCCGAGGTCCGCGCTGGCCTGGAAATCGTTGCCGACGAGCTTGCCCTTCTTCTCGTTCAGCAGCAGCTCGGCATCCTGCAAGGCACTCCTTGCTTGGCGATGTGCCTTGCTGAGCTGCTGCACCACCGTAGCCCTGGCACCTGTGGCCTGCATCAGGATATCGTCAACGACGTTGCCGACTGAGATCCCAGGTAGCGCTACCAGGTCATCCAAAATGGGAATGAGAAAACTGCGCATCATCAGATCTGCGAAGGAGCATCCAGCCACTACGCCGCGCATGGGCGTCATCAGGTCGAAGACAATGCCTTCGCATGAGAGGAGCCTGTGCATGGCGTACAGCTTGATCAGCAGCCGTAACACACATGTTGAACCCAAGTTCGTTGGCACGATCAGTCAAATGATGCCGGCTGATGTACTCGTATACTTTGGACAGGTCCAACAGAGTTGACAGGCAGGTCTTACCACTATGCGTGGCCCACTCGCCCGCAGCCGCCTGCCGCCAGACGCAGGCCTCGCAGCTCTGACCCTCGGTGCCGAAGATGTAGCTGCGCTTGTTCTTGTCCGGCCACTGCGCGCCTACCGTAGCCCGTAGGAACCGTGTCAGCGGCCGCGCCGTGCCAGGGAAAATGCCGAACGTGCGCCGTCCTCCATCAGGTTTCGGCAGAAGCGCTTCTCGCATAACACGAATTGAGATCGGGACGTGGCCAAGCTGCAGCATCGAGCTCCATAGCGTCAGCAATGCCTGGAGTGCCTCATCGCTGAGAAAAATCATGTGGCGAGGGTGAACCACGTCACAGCCCAGCCCAGTATCTGACTTGAAGGTGTGGGCCGTCTTCCGAAGGTCGTCGATTGTCGGCAGCTCGATCCCGCCGATGTCGCCAGGCCACCGTGCTGCTCCGATGCCTTCACCATGTCCCCATGGGTCGTGCCAGGGTTGAACTGCATCACGTGCTTCGTCCGCGATAGACTTAGCGACGCCTGGCCCTGTCGTAGAGTTGGTGCACGCCCACGGGGCGTCCTGCTTGATCCACTTGAAGGCGCGCCGCATGCCGCCGTCGTTGGTGGAGTCGTGGGACCAGTCCACCCACGCCTTGTAGCGCCGATATGAGGCTTGGCTAGCCGCACGATCAGCGCCCTTCTCCAAGTCGTGCATCATGTGGTCAAGGTCATCCTCGCTTAGACGGTCCAGTCGTCGCATCAGAGATCGCCAGGCCTCCCACATCTCAGGCCAGCGTGTGGGCTGTGGGAGGGCATACTTCATGAGACGTAGCTTTAGGCGCCACAGTCGTTGCTGACCGTCGCGGCTGTGGGTGGAGTGGACCGCTGCACGCCAACATCTCCATTCGCGTAGCCGCTGGGCCAGCCGCTGCCAGTGTCCTTCGCTCGGGTCGGCTGCGCCGCGCCCTCTTGCCTGACCGCGGCAGTGCATCTGCAGGGTCGAGTACACCAGGCGAATGCCGTCGGAGCGTCCACGGTAGCGCTCGGGCTGCTCGCAGCCGAAGTGGTGGATCAGCTCGTCCTCATAGCGTCCCAGCCATCCACAAAACGCCGCATCCAGCTCACTCGTCGTGCCGACTGCCGCCGCCATGTCCTGCACCGCCTGCCAGTCAGGCCCAGGTAACTGCGGCCCCACAAGCTGCCTCGACGGAAAAGCCTTGGCCATATGGGCTTTGCGCACCATGAGCGGGGCGCGTTGGACGTTGAGCTCCAAGATGACGCCCACTGTGCGGGGTAACGGAGAGTCCATCAAAGATGCGGGCTCTACAGCCATGCAGATCCTGACGAAACAAGAAGTAGTCAATGACCCTGGCGCTGTTGGCGGTGTAGCACGTGGCTTGGTTGGGCGCGACAACCTCTCCCTTCACCGCCTTGGGCCACCGCAGACAGTTGAGGGACTCAGGTAAGTTCGGCCAATCTCCTCCAAGCACGTCGGGCGTATCGGCTGCATGGAGCACGCTGCCGATCTGGAACAGGAGGTCGAGGTTGACGTCCTCTAGGTCGTTGCTGGTGTGCAGGCATAGGCCAGCCAGCACCCGCCCCTCCTTGGACCCCAGGTCTGTGGTCCAGAACCCCTGGCGTGCAGTGCCAGGCGCGTGGATCCCGTCGTGGTTGAACTGCAGGCGCCGAAAGGCAACGTGGGGCCTGACCAGGAACCCGACTCCTCCCGTGGTGCCGTCGGCGTTGCCAGTGCGACGGGCGGGGTGCAGGTCCGCCTTCCAACCGTGCGCCTTGGCAGCCTTCATCGCCGCCTCGAGCCTGGCCTCCTCCAGGTGGTGCTCCTGAATGAGCAGAGTCTGCGCGTCATCGGGGATGCGCTTCTCCTCCAGCTGCGTAAGGAGGGAGCCCCCGCCCGTGACGTTGACGGTCATGATCTTGCAGGCTCTGCCCCGATGTCGACTCATCTGTCTTGCCGAGACCCTGGGCGACACAGCCCCCCCCCCAGGGCCCACGTCACCGTCGCTCTCTCTGGCCGAGCTAGGGCCGATTTGGTCCAGCTGGACCGACGCAGAAGGCTCGCCGACCGCGACAGCCCTCTGGGGGACGGAGGGGTCAGCAATCCGAGACCCGAGAAGCCCAAGGGGTCGGCACTCGGAGTATGCGATGGCTTGTGGCCTGCATCTGATATTAGAACAAGTTCCATTCTGTGGTGCAGCGTGCCCAGCATGAGGACGGGCTGCTCCAGCGCGAAGTCCCCGCCGACGCCGACGACCCAGAGCGCGTGCCCGCCGCGTCCCAGTAGTGCTGCATCGCCGTATATCGATCTTCGCCGCACCGTCGGAGCTCGCCGTGGTGGAGCCACCCGAATCGTCAGGGTCGCTACACTCGAGGTCAGCACGTGCGGGTTCTCGCTGGAGATCAGGTGCACGCTGCCTCCCTTGGTCCGTGTCCTTCCCAACGCAGATGTAGGGGCCAGCCTCGCCCTGCCAGTCATCGTGCGTCGGTCCGCCTTGGTCGCAGTACCTGTAGAAATGAAAATTGTTGCCGTCACTCTCGCAGCCCAGGTAGAAGTAGTCTCCCGAGACTAAACCAGGCCCCCATGCAGGAGTGTAGGCAGGAAAGGAGAAAGTCCACTGCTGATCAGCGCAGTGCCCCACGTAGTAGTTGCCATACCAGTCGTGGCACCTCCTCGGAGGTGTATCACCCACAGGAGCTGGGGAGGCGTCATCTTCATACACTTGTAGTGGCCGATGGTGTAGGTGCCCCGCTGCAGGGCCGTCAAACGGACGTCCGCGGAGAGGCAGCGGTCCCGCCGCTGCTGCCAGCACCGCGGCCAGCGCCTGTGGCAGCGGCTGCCAGGCGCGCGCGCGCGCCGCCTCCACCACGTCGTTGCTGGCCTCGGCCGAGGGTCCACCTGGGGCGGCGGCGCCGCCAGCAGGGCCTGCAGGCGCGCCAGCCTCGGGGGCTGGCGTGGCGCTCGCCTTCGTCGCTTGGACGGTCGCCCCCTCCTCCGCTGCATCAGCAGTCTTGCGCTTCTTCTGGAGGCGGTTCTTGAGCTCCGCGTGCTGCCGCTCAAGCTCGCGGGCCTCGGAGGCGAACTTGCCGAAGGCCTCCTGCGCCATGGCCTTGAACTTGGCCTGGAGGTCGGCCTTCCTCCTGGCGGCCTCCTCGCGGTCGGACTCCTGGATCTCGTAGTCCTCGAGGGCCTTCAACCCGAAGAGTCCTTCGTCGTCGAGCTCCGCGTTTTCGCCCTGGAGCAACTTGGCGATGGACAGCCGCCCCGACTGTGCCTCACCAGCCGTCGGCGGTGCTGCGCCAGCCACCTGTTGCGCCAAGGCCTGCACTGCAGTAGTGTGAGCCGCCAAACCTGCATCATACTGGGCGGAGCGGGGGGCCACCATCGCCTTGGCGGTGTCCATCTGGATCTGGAGCGCTTCAGCCTGCTCGACGGCCTTGTCCAGTGCATCAGCAGCTGCGTCCCTGGCTGCCATCGCCTCGTCAACCGACATAGGCCGCGCCCGACGAGCGCTGCGGAGGTCGTCGAGCTGCTGCTGATACTTCCGCACACCGCACTCGTCCTCGCTGAGCTCCAGCAGGCTGATGAGCTGCACCAGTTTGGCCTCCTCGGGATCGGCGTCGCTCCCGCTGGGCAGCTCCTCCACGTTGGCCAGGGCAAAACGCACCCCGGAACCTTCGCGTGGCCTTCCTCCTGCCGTGTCAGCTCTGCTGCCTGGGCCACGCTGCAGGCTGTCGCGCCGTGCTGCGGCACCGTCCTCCTGCCATGGCGCCCGCTGAATGCCAGCACGCCGTTCAGCAGAGCGAGGGCGGCGAGGAGGAGCCTGGGACGGCACGATCTCGCCCTTGCAGTGCTTGCAGAACCGCCACCACGCTTCGTTCTTGCGGCATCCGCATGTCGGGCACGGGGTCCCACCAGCGGGAGCAGCCAGAGCCAGGCCATCGCCGCTGCGCCCCTGCCGCGCCGCCCGTGCGGCTCCCGCTAGGGCGGCGCTGCGCGAGCCATACATGGGCGGCTGGCTGCCGTGGTGCTCCAGCAGCAGCAGGCGGTCTCGGTGCCGCCGAAGCCGAGCACGAGCGTCTGAGCGTTGGCGCCGCTCCCTGCGGTGCCACGCCGGCGAGCGCTCGCGCTCGCGAGGTCGCCCCGCCGTGGGGCTGGGGGCTATCGCACGGCGGGCGCGCCCGCCGCAGGGCAAGACGGCTGCGGGCCGCCGCGCGCTGCGAAGCCACCTGGGAGGAGGGAGAAGGGAGGAGGGAAGAGGGAGGAGGGAGGAGGAGGGAGGAGGGAGGAGGGAGGAGGAGGGAGGAGGAGGGAAGGGAGGAGGGAGGAGGAGGAGGGAGGGGAGGAGGAGAGGAGGAGGGAGTGAGGAGAGGGAGGAGGGAGGAGGGAGGAGGGAGGAGGGAGGAGGGAGGAGGAGGAGGAGAGGAGGAGGAGGGAGGAGGGAGGGAGGGAGGAGGGAGGAGGAGGGAGAGGGGGAGGGAGGAAAGGAGGGAGGGAGGAGAGGAGAGGGAGGAGGAGGGGAGGAGGAGGGAGGGAGGGGGGAGGAGGAGGAGGGAGGAGGAGGAGGAGGAGAGGAGGGAGGAGGAGGAGGGAGGAGGAGAGGAGGAGGAGGAGGAGGAGGAGGAGGAGGAGGAGGAGGAGGAGGAGGAGGAGGAGGAGGAGGAGGAGGAGGGGAAGAGCGAGGTTAGATCGGAATGGAGGAGGGGCGAGAATGAAGTCGAGTCGCCGCGGAGCCGGGAGCCATCCGCGAAAACACGCCCCATAGCCGCGGGGTCGCGGCCCAGGGGCCTGGCCCGCGAAGCCGCGGATGCGAACATGTTTTTTTTGCCCACGAACTTAGATCGGGAATGGAATCGTTCCCGCGCCTGTGACGACGTTTGGCGATACTACCGAATGCTGCATTCGCGAGTCGAGTCGCCGCGGAGCCGGGAACCTCCCCAGCTGGGAGAATGCTGGGGGGGTACTTTTCGGATCCAGGGATAACGCATGTCAGTGTAACATGTACGTGCAAACAACCATAAGACAAGAACAAAAGGGAACGTAAATCGTCGCAACTGCTGTCAACAAGAAGAAGTGGGACAATTCGCCGGCCCAGCGGGCCAGAAGCGTGCTATGATCTCCAGCAACTCATTTACAGTAATTCTACTCAGCGCGCGCGGGGCGGCCCCTGGGGGTCCCCGGAAGAAGAGTGCCCTGGGCAGGTCCCGGGCGCTGCGGGTCAGAGATGGTCTTCCTCCTGGGCGCCGCCCTCGAGGCCGTCCAGAGAGCCCTAAGAAAGGCCAAGGGGCCGCCAAGAGCGCCTCAAGATAATCTGAGATGCCACAAGATCGCTCCAAGACGCTCTCAACAGGGCCCCAAGAGGCAAAACAATCATTGCTTTTCCTCTGGTTTTGGGGAGATTTTGGCGTTTCTACCTTTTCGGCTTCCCGACACCCCAAGACGGCCCAAGAGGCCCCCAAGACCGCCCCAAGAGGATCCAACAGGCCCCCAAGAGGGCTCCGAGACGGCCCAAGAGGGCTCCGAAACGGCCCAAGAGGCCCCCAAAGGCCCCAGGAACGCCAGAAGAGGCCCCTAAGCGGCCCCAGGAGGGCTCCAAGAGGTAACATTCATTACCTTTCCTTGGGTTTTGGACATATTTTTTGGCGTTTACACCTTTCTGGCCGCCGCAAGAGGGCCCAAGAGGCCCCCAAGAGGGCCCCAAGACGGCCCAGGAGGGTCCCGAAACGGCCCAAGAGGCCTCCAAGACGGCCCAAGAAGGCCCCAAGAACGCCCCAAGAGAGGTCCCCGGGGGGAACACGAATCATGATTTCGAGCTCTCGGCCCTACGAAGGCCCAGGAGTTCCCAAGAGGCCCCTGAGAGACCCCAAGACGCCCCCAACAGGCCCTCAGCAGGGCCCCAAGAGGCCCCCAAGCGGCCCCCAAGCAGCCCCAGGAGGCCCCCCAAATGCACCCCCGAGCACGCAAGCAAGTGCCAACGACCCGACGCGCGTAAGAGTCCCCAAGAGGCCACCAAGGGGCCCCCCGAAAGAGTTCCCATAGGCAAAACGCTTCCAGACGGCCCGCGCGTTCAAGACTCTCCCAGCGGCTACCAAGAAGCCTTGCATGCCGAACGCAAGGTCTGATCAAAACAGCAGCCGCCCCTGCAGCTCCGCATCGCGAAAGACCACTCGGTCAGTCGACAACGGCGCGTAACTATGGGCCGGCGGAACGAGCGAAGCGATTAGATCAACGAACAGACGCGTGAACAGAACAACGCGGCTAAGGGTCCCCCCGCAAACTGACCGCGGGCGTGAACCACTCAAACCGCTCTCTCTCTCTCTCTCGCTCTCTCGTCGGCCGTCTTCATCGTTTCTACGTCTCTTTATGCCCTCTTCTCCTCCGCCTTCCTCCTCCTGATTCTCCTAATCAGAACCCCTTTGGAAGGCGGAATCACTGAAAACGCTAAGATGACCAACAACGGAAAACAATACAAGCAACCAGAACAAGAAACGCAATGATCTGGGATAGTAAAGACAGCGAGGACAAACCTTACGAAACATTGAAACATTGCTTTCATTCCCAACCCTCCTTGGTTGGGTATTCGTTTTGAATAGAGCACTGCGGTCGCGTCCTCCCGCCCCCCCTCCCGCCTTCTGCCTCCCGCCTCCAGCCCCGCCTCCTTCTCGTCTCCTCTTGTCCTGCCTGGGGGGCTGCGATCTGCGAAACTGAAGCCAATGTCGACGGCTGCGGGTGGGTCCAGCGGAGTGAGGCACCGCGCGGGCCTGAGCGGGACCTCCCCGTCCCTTGAGGGCTGCGATCTGCGAAACTGCCGCCACTTTCGAGGGCTGTTGGTGGGTCCAGCGGAGTGAGGCACCGCAAGGACCTGAGCGAGATTTCACCGTCCCTGGGGGGGGCTGCGATCTGCGACGCTGTCGCCAATTTCGAACTCTGCTGGTGGGTCCAACGGAGTGAGGCACCGCGCGGACCTGAGCGGGACCTCCCCGTCCCTGGGGGGCTGCGATCTGCGAAGCTGTCGCCACTTTCGACGGCTGCTGGTGGGTCCAGCGGAGTAAGGCACCGCGCGGACCTGAGCGGGACCTCCCCGTCCCTGGGGGGCTGCGATCCGCGAAGCTGTCGCCAATTTCGAAGGCTGCTGGTGCGTCCAGCGAAATGAGACACCGCGCGGACCTGAGCGGGACCTCCCCGTCCCTTGGGGGCTGCGATCTGCCACTTTCGAAGATTGCTGGTGGGTCCAGCGGAGTGAGGCACCGCGCGGACCTGAGCGGGACCTCCCCGTCCCTGGGGGGCTGCGATCTGCGAGACTGCCGCCGCTTTCGAGGGTTGTTGGTGGGTCCAGCGGAACGAAGCACCGCGCCGACCTGAGCGGGACCTCGCCGTCCCTGGGGGGCTGCGATCTGCGACGCTGTCGCCAATTTCGAGGTCTGCTGGTGGGTCCAGCGGAGTAAGGCACCGCGCGGACCTGAGCGGGACCCCTGGGGGGCTGCGATCTGCGAAGCTGTCGCCACTTTCGAGGGCTGCTGGTGGGTCCAGCGGAGTGAGGCACCGCGCAGACCAGAGCAAGGCCTCATCGTCCTTGGGGGGCCATTTCATGTTGCTGCTGTCCCGCTGGCGTTTCAAGCCCCTTGCCCACCGTCTCCTTTTGGACCTTGCGTCTTCCTTAATGACTCAGGGGTTCACTTAATTACTCATCGTATTTCCCTTGATTGGGGGCCGGCGAACCTTCCGAATGCCGCTCGCAGAAATATATGCGTCCATGTGACGTCGCCGCCGTCTCGTCAAATCTCCCAAGCTACTCCTGCCCCGCATTGCGCTGGGGTTGGATACGTCGCTAGGGTAATATGGTCTTATCACCATTCGTACTCCCAATTATTTTGGTTGGTTGCCACTGTTTTTTTGTTCTGCTCCAACATGGGATTCCGATTCGGAGGAGGAGGGTGATGAGGATGAGGCGGATGATGATGATGATGATGATGATGATGATGATGATGATGATGATGATGATGATGCTGATGATGATGATGATGAGGAGGAGGAGGAGGAGGAGGAGGAGGAGGAGGACGAGCAAGAGGGGGAGGAGGAAAAGGAAGGAGCGGAGGAGGAGGGAGACGAGGGGAATAATGAGGAGGATCGAAACAAAGGCATCCACACATGGATGCCCCTTCTGCCATGTGGCCGCAAGGTCTGGGACACCGCGCGTGACCTCGCAACTGTGGTGCCATGCCTTGGTGCGGCAGAAGGGGGCATAGAACATGCGATGCCCCTTCTGCCACAAGTGGAATAGCCCAGGTTAGATGAGACAGGATATGTTAGCGTCCATTACAAGATGCACGGGGGGCCCCAAACCTGGGTGCCCACTGCCGCGCCCGAAAACACGGCCATTCGCCAGTGCGTGGTTCACTGCAAGCCCAGGGAATAATTTTGACGACGCCGCCTCCCAATAGTGATTGGAACCTCACGAAACCAATGGTGCTCTTGATGGTGCTGGTGGTGGTGGTGGTGCTGCGGCTGCTGTGCTGGTCCCTCTGGTGCTGTGACTGGTACTTGTGCCGCGCTGCTCCAGCGACTTCGAACAAAAAGGACCAAGGCATCCCCAAACGGGATGCGAGTGGCGCCCTCTCTTGCGCACCCTCGCCCCTGCGGGTTGCCTCTGTAGGCCCCTTCCCCCCGGGGGCCGGCGCCGCGCCGCCCGCCTCGGGGCGGGCCGCCGGCCGGGGGCCTCGCCTCGCGCCCGCGCCCAGACCCCCTCGCGGTCGGACGGGGGCTGGGGCGAGGAGGAGGAGGAGGAGGAGGAGGAGGAGGAGGAGGAGGAGGAGGGAGGAGGAGGAGGAGGAGGAGGAGGAGGAGGAGGAGGAGGACGGGACTTCGAACAAAAAGGACCAGGGCCGCCCTGCAGGGGGCCGACGCCGACGCTCTGCTCTGACGGGGCAGCCTCTCGTGGAGCCCCGGCCCGCCCTCCCTCTGCGCCGTCCCGTGGTGCCCGGTCGGCTCGAGCCGCTTCGGTCGCGCGCGCCTTTCGCGCCCGAGCTTTTCACTCGCGGCCGCCGCGGCGAGGGAGGGGGGGGGGGGGGCGCGACGCCTCCTCCTCCCCTCCTCCTCCTCCTCCTCCTCCTCCTCCTCCTCCTCCTCTCCTCCTCCCTTCCTCCTCCTCTCCTCCTCCCCTCCTCCCTTCCCTCCTCCCTCCTCCCTCCTCCCTCCTTTTCCTCCTTTTCCTCCCTCCTCCCTCCTCCTTCCCTCTTCTCCCTTTCCCTCCTCCCTCCTAAGACCCTCCGCGGGGCTCTTGGGGGCGCCGCTGGGGGCGAGAGCGTCGACTTCGCTGGTCTCCCGCGCGGCCCCGCCTGGCGAGAGAGGGGTCGTCGAGGACCGCGGGCCTTCCCGCCGCGCCCGCGGATGCCCGCGCGGGGGCGGAGAGCTCCGACCTCGGAGGTTGGCGACGGCTTCGGCGTGGAGGCCGAGCTCGATCCGCCGCCTCGTCGAGGTGGGCGCCGAGTGGCAGGGTGGCGGCGCGTCGGATTGACACGCGAGCTGCGTCGCCTCTGACAGATGGGTTTCTTCTTGACGCGCGCGCACCATGGGATGCACGCGCGTTTTTTTTTTTTTTTTTTTTTTTTTTTTTTTTTTTTTTTTTTTTTTTTTTTTTTTTTTTTTTTTTTTTTTGTGTAAAAAAACGAAAACATAATATATATATAATACTTATATACACACATACAAGATTGCAGTGGCGCTTCGCGCCATGCACCTTGGTCCTCGAAGTTTGGTATGCAGGCGGAATAGCAGGAAGGTGAAGCCGACAATTTAGCGATAACTCTGTGTTGCCTTTTCTGGCATCGCCGCTACAATAATGGTATCCGTTGTCCTTCCTCCATGCTTCTTTGTCGTCATTTTCGCCATCCTCCTCAGCTCTTTTCTGCGGAGGCTCCTCCTTGGAGAGCCTCTGGGGCCTCACAAAAGTTGTTTCAGGCCTTCTTAAGGCTTTCTGGAGGCCTCCTGGGCGTATTCTGGGGGCCTCTGGAGGCTTCCTCGGGCCACCTTGTCTCCAACCGCGGTCTCCCTGAACGACCGGGTCACGATTTGGAATGCTTCGGAAGGTGTCTTTGGGCCATCTTGGGCCGCCATGGGGCTCTCTGAAGGCCATTTTGGACCCGTGTTGTGCCGTTTTGGGGCTCTCTTGGACTGCCTGGAAGCCCTTTCGGATGGTTGCGGGGCGATTTTGGAGCCTCCCAGGCGGCTTCGGACGCCTAGAAAACCGCCGTCTTGGAGCGTCGGGAAGCCGAAAAAAGGAGAACCCCCAAATGTGCCAAAAACCAATAGAAAATCAATTACTTGTGGCTCTGAGGGCCTTCTTGGGAGTGCTCTTGGAGGCCTCTTTGGGGCCGTCCTGGAGGCCTCTTGGGCCATCTTGAGGTCACGTCGGTCACTCTTGGAGCGCTCTTTTGCTGTCTTGGGGGTCTCTGGGACGTCTCCGATGACCCCCCTGATCGCCGTAGGTGTGCTGGGAAAGCTTGGCAAAACGCCCTGCGAGGCCCCGGAACCGCTTCGAGGCCCGTCTGGAAGGTCCCAAAGCTTGGGCGTGGCTTAATGGGGGGGTCACAAATGGGGGGGTCAGAAAAGGTCCCCTTTCGTGCCCATTTCGGGCCCCTCCAGAGCCCCAGGGGGCTCGTTTAGGTACCGTTTGGGTACCTTTTCGAACCACCCTCGCCACCCCCCCCATTTATGACCCCCCCTCATTATGCGCCCCCCAAAAAGCCGCAGATCTGGGGAGTCCGGTTTTTGGGGGGGGACGGGTTTTCCCCCCGCCCAGGCTTATAAAATATAGGAAAAGGAAAACATAGAAATATGTGTGTGTGTGTGTGTGTGTGTGTGTGTGTGTGTGTGTGTGTGTGTGTGTGTGTGTGTGTGTGTGTGTGTGTGTTTTTGAAGCGGAGCTTGAGCTATGCGGAAGAGAAATCAGATTCCGAGCGCCATGCTGCCGTGCCTTGATCCGATTGGTTGAAACAATTCCCTTCGTCGTCGTCGCCCCCCCCCCTCTCCCCCGTGCGTCGCCCAATCGCTGGCTTTCGCCGCTTGCGCAATTGCGAGCGGGGCCGCCGCTGCCTGTGACGCGCATGCACCGCAATGGCGTTTCCGCGCACGTGGCGAACCGCCCGCTGCCAAGGGCCCAGCTGCGCGACCGCGTGGGTGGTCGGAATGGCAGAGTGCAAGCACATGAAGGAGTGGCGCGCCTCGCTGCAGGGTCTCGGCCTCGACTGCAGGGGCGACTACTCGCGGGGCGTCGAGCGCGCGGAGGCCAGCGACGCGGGCGACATGGCGAACAACTTGTCACTGCTAGTCCCCGTGTTGGCGCAAGTCCATGGGTTTCCTCCCCAGGTCGTGCGAATGCCCCGAGTGCGCTGGCGACGACTGCATGCCCGTTTACCGCCAGGACAAGCGCACTTGGGCGCGGCGCTGTCGCGATTGCGATTCTGGGTGCTCGTCGCGCATGCCGAAGGGCCATGGGTCCATGACTGCTGGCTCGATTCAGAATTTCTGCAGGGCCCAAGTGTCGTCGTTGGAAAATTCTTCGGCGTCGAGGTCATGTGGATCTTGGACTACCCCTGCCTGCTGACGGAATGGGAGTCGGGCGTTACGTGCCGGACGCTTGACGGCCGGGTGTCGCCCTTGCAGGGCAAGGTGATTCAGGCGCTCAACACCATGCTGTCCATACCTGGGTTCTGGCCGAAAGCGAACAAGAAGCCGAAGAGCGCGGCGGCGGCCGAACCCCGCGGCGAGAGGTCGTTCGCCAAGAAGAAAGACAATGTTGCTGCGAAGGCGGCGGCGCAGAGGAAGAAGGCCGGCATCGCGTTGGCCAAAAAGGCCGACGTCTCCAAATTCAAGGTCGTGGTGCAGGTGGACGAGGCGCACCTCGACATAAAGAAACCTGGCGATCTCCAGTGGGCCGCCCGCGCGCGAAAAGACCAGGTCTGGGTCTGGGGCGCAACGGTGCATGATCGCTCCGACATCTGGTTCTTCCGCATTTTGGACCACCCGAGCGACGCCCTCGATAGGAAGCCCCGCGGGCACAATGAGATGCTGACCAATTTCCACATGTTCGGCATGCGCAACACGACCATCCTGGTGAGCGGCTCCTGGACGGCCACGGTGTCCGCGTTCAAAGCGTTCAAGAAGTGCAAGGTCTCGACTCCAAGGGACATCGAGCACGAGCTGGTGGTGCACTCCGAGGGCGGAATCGAGGACCCCCGCGGTTTCACCACGAACGGGATTGAGTCCGTGTGGTCTGCGGTGAAGCGTTGGGTCCGCCGCAAGTGCGGCGGGCGGTCGGCAGAAGTGGCGCGACCTGCTCGCCGAGCTGCAATGGCGTAAACTGGCGGCCACCCTGGCGCTCGACTGCGGCCATACTTCTTCGTCCCATTTCGCTCATTCACCCGCGCGTGCGCGCCAGAGCCGCAACAACTGTTCCAGGGGTATTGTTCAGACGCTGTCGCGCCAGTCGTCCAATGTATGGTATGACGCTCGCGACGTGCGAGGTCACCCGAGAAAAGCCCGCTACCATCTTCATAATTTATGGTTTGCCATTTTGCAGGCCCCCCTTTCACCCGACATAGAACGACATACCAAAACATACACACGGACAGATGATCCAACTCATTCGCAAGACATGCGTACTTTCCTGCACCTGAGCACGCGATGGTGCAAGGTACTTCCGCGCAGGCGCTTCCTTGACACAGTAAAAAATCAAACGGGCAATCCAAGACAACTTAGAACATATGTGCGAACTGGAAACATGGAGATATAAAAGGGGTTCGCAATTCCGTTCTGACGTTTCTTTGACAAGGAGCGGAACAATCTATTCGCAAAGGGGCGAGTGAACCTAAGGACGGTAAACAAGGGACATGGAGGTAAACAAAGGACATGCAAAGGCAGAAACAAGTGGCAATAACGCATCCATAACATACTTGCTTGCTTATCGCACGCGGTGAATTTTTGTATTTCTGCGCATGCGCTTCCTTGGACCATTGGTACCGCAAGAGAGACAATCCGGTAGTCAGCGTGGCCCCAAACAGTGTGCTCTAGCATACCAGACGATGTAACGTATGTGGTGCGAGCTAGGTGGTGCAAGCTGTGCGGTGGAAACAAGGTGGTCCAATATACGTGGTGCAAACCATGTGGTGTAAGCGAGCCCTCAGGTCCGCCCGTAGGCCAACGGGCCCAAGCAGGAGCCACGCCCGCAGGCCCCACGCGCCAGAGTGAAGAACCAGCTCCCTATGCTGGGGCGAGCGGCGGCAGGCCCCGGTCGCCCGCACCGCCCACAGTCTAAGCGGTGCAGCCTATGCAGTGCCATTAATCTTTGACCGTCTTGAAGCTGTCCTCTCCACTGCTCGTGCAAACATCCCACCCTCCCACCCGCAACTTGGTCGCAAGACCTCTTAAGACAAGACCGTGACGGTACGTACCACATGACACTTGGCCACAACGCCGACGCCGACGACGACAGCGACAACGACGACGACGGCGCCGCCGACACCGACTACGACGACACCGACGACGTCTCCAACGACTTCGACGACGACAACGACGACACCGACGACGACGACGACGACGTCAACGACGCCGACGACGACGACGACGGCGACTACGACGACACCGACGACGTCTCCGACGACTTCGACGACGACAACGACGCCGACGCCGACGCCGACGAAGACGACGACGACGACGACGTCGCCTACGAAGACGACGACGAGGGAGGAGGAATGACGACGACGGCGACAACGACGACAACGACGACAACGACGAGGGAGGAGGGAAGACGACGACGACAACGGCGACGACGACGACGGCGACGAAATAGGAGGGACGACGACGAGACGCCGACGACGGACGACGACGACGACGAGGGAGGAGGAATGACAACCACGGCAACAACGACAACGGAAACGACCACGACGCCAAAGAGGACGACGACGACGACCACGAGGAAAGACAGAGGATGACGTAGGCGACGACGACGACGACGCGGGAGGAGGGAGGACGGCGACGACGACGACGACGACGCAAGAGCGCGCGCGCACGCTTTTGTTGAAAATCCGTGTTGCGACATCTTGTGTTTTCGTAGGTTTTTTGGACACACGATTTTGAAATCCTTCCGAAACCTATGGGTTTTGAAAGTTTTCGGCATACGCGCGCGACGACGCGCGCGTCTGCACTTCTGATTTTTTGCAGAGGAGTCTCGCGACGGCACACGCGCAAGGGCGTTCGACAGAT
>CAUYUJ010015812.1:19691-29691 GCA_963575745.1 Prorocentrum cordatum | reverse complement strand
CGTGGGAGGCCGCCGACTCTTACGGCCGACACAAAGTCAGCGGAGCGTGGCGATCCACCACTCCTTAGCATCAAAAGCGTGCGGCCAAACGCCGCCGCCAGCTCAAGCGCTCTGAGGGATGTCTCACTCATCACTCATCCATCCAGCGCTGCCCGCAGGGCCAGTCGGCTCCGACCTGCTCTCGCCACGAACCCCATCATCGCCAGGAACTTCTTAATCAGGGGCCCGTCCAGGTGCTTCATGTCACTGATGTTATCGAGAGCTGCTATCTTGGTGACGCGCAGCTTCTTCTGCTGCACAGCCCTCTGCAGCCACAGCAGAGGTGTGTGAAAGTGTCGAACTCGTCCGACTCCACGACGTTCAGCGATGCCCTTGCCCGCCGTCGCGTCGCACTTCAGCACGATCTCGAGATCTACACCCATGTCCTTTGCGAGAGTCTTGAGGCCGAGCCCAATACTGTCGCCCTTCACCAGCGCGTGGAACTCCGTTTCTCCCGTAGATAGAGCATTGAACCCTTGGGTTGTCGAACTGCTTCTAATCCAATGCTTCCCAATCATCACCGTACACGATTAAGTAGACTTACGTGTTCTCAGGCAGCCTGCGAAGTCACTGTCCGTGTAGACTTGAGCAACTTGCCGATCTGCCTGCCATGGATACTCAACCACCAGCCTCGGGGTACCTACGAGGTACCGACCGATCCGTTTCATGGCCTGCCATCCGCCCCATCGTCGGGTCCTGCATCACTCGTGCTGATTCCTTCGCCGCGTACTGTAGATCAGGTCGACCCTGCGCCAGGTATTGGATACGCATGCACACTGAGCGGTAGATGACCCGCTCTCGTCCTTGTAATGCTTCTCCATCCAGCTCCTGCCTCTTGATCCCCGGCGTGACCACGGGCTTGCTCTCTTTACTCTGCAGGCCCAGCTGGGCCAGGATGATCTCCACGTGCCTCGGGTCCGCCTCGTACTCGATCTTCTCCACGTCGTTGCCGTTCGGCCTGACCCACCTCACGATGCGATTCAGCACCGCGATCTCGTCGATGTCGCCGCTCTGCGGGTCAGGTCCCAGAACCCCTCGTACTTTCACGATCAGGTGCTCGCCGAGGTTCTCCGTGAAAGCCTTTGAATCCTTTCGCCCGCCGAGCACCGCGAAATCGTCGCCGTGCCTCCAAACGACCAGCTTGCCAACCTGGTAGATGCAAGGCGAGAACTCGCCCTGCTTCGACTTCAGGATCCTCGCCATGATGTCCTCCGCCTTCAGGTCGAATGATGAGCTGGCATCTCTCAGCCCATACATGGCCTTCAGCAGCAGCCAGCACTCGTCATCCTTGCACTCTAGATCCTCCGCTGGCGCCTTCAAGTATACTGGCCTCTGCAGCTCCGAGTGTAGATGCGCTCTTGAGATATCGATGAAGGTCAGCACTCGATCTTCATGCCGCCCTGTCATCGCCATAGACAGAATCATCCTCAGGCCCTCCAGCGGCGGGGTCGCCGCAGCGTGCTCAAGCCCAAGGGTGCTCAGCTTCCGCGTCTCTTTCGCCACCAACCGACTCCGTAGTTCTGGTTTCTGGTCGTCTCCCTTGTTGGTGTCGACCCAGCCGCTTGGAAGCGGCTTGGTTCCCGGCACTTGCAGCGCCTCGGAAATCTTTCTCCTCTCAAACACTCCGAGCCTGCTCATGTAGCCCATCTCGTCCATGCGTGCGTTCTTGACGTCTACCAGGTCCAGCACCGCGCCGCTGATCCCGTCGTAGAAGGTCGCCATCTCCTCCTCGGTCGCCTGGTCCAGTATCTCTGGCTCCTCCGTGGTCTGGCCAACTTCGAACGCATGGATCCCTTTACCGATCTCCAACTCGTTCCTGATGCCCTTCAGGATTGCCTTCACCAGCCCTAAGGGGTATCTCTCAGCCGCCTTTGCCCTCCTCTCCAGGAGGTGCACATGCTCGTGGGAGCCGTCACACACGATCCCCACCTGCTTCGCCACCTCGCGGCTATTCGTCATCCAGCCCGTCGGCTTCGCTTCGAGGCCCTCCGAACCGTCCGGCCAGTATGACTTGGCTCCGAACACGCACTGGCTGCCCTTGACCACTATGACGCCGGGCAGCTCCCTGATGCTCTTGATGCACTCCTCTTTCCAGCTTGACGCCGTCCAAGGGTGCTCGAACAGGAACCACTTCCCCCTCGAATGCTGGTAGGCCGCCAGCTCCATACAGAAGCCCAGGAAGACCTTGCACTCCGCGAGCAGCCTCTGGAACTTGACCTCGTCGCGCTTGCCGCTCGCCTTCAGCAACTCCATCAGCTGTGAGAACGGGGTGCATACAGGAGACATGATGAGGAAGGCAGGGTCTCACTCCTCAATCTCCGCTCTCGCTCGCTTCCGCTGCTCCTCGAGCCGGAAGTCCCAGCCCGTCCTGAGGTCCATCGCCACTCCTGGCTTCAGGTTGAACTTTGGAGCTCCCTTGGCGAACTCCCCTGGGTTGAAACCCTCCTGCAAATCCAAGCTGTCGAGACCAAGCTGTTCCAGCAGCGCACCAATCTCCGCCGCGTCGCCCATGGCCACGTCCGCCGCCGCCGGAACGCTTCCCGACGCAGTCCCAGATGAGCTTGGCGCCCCTGGTGCCCCGACTGGTCCACGATCACCGACTCGTCCTCGCGTGGCTCCAAATTCTTCGTCTTCACTTCTCTCGGGTCGCTCGCCAGCTACTCGCCGTAGGTGAGCCTCTGCCACCCGAGCTCCACCGCCGAACGTCTGGTCGTCCTCCATCGCTTTCTCGATCCTCGTTCGGCATTCCTCGTTGTGCATGATCGCGCGCTGGTTGTCCCGAGCTGCTGCGCAGCCCCTGCATCCTGGGGTGTATCCGTAGCGCCGCAGCTCCACGTCCTTCCTGATGAAGACCCTCCTCGGAGCAGGAGGACCCACAGGTCCTGGAACAGGGGGCAGATCCACGCCCGGCCCCACCTGATCCGCCACCACCTTCGCCATAGCAGGTGGTACTTCGAGTCCTTCACCTTCTTGGCCAGGAACAGGTCGCCACGGCGCGCCCTGCAGCTCTGAGAAAAGAGCCTTGTCACTCCTCGCTGCCAATAGCATCCTCTTGACGCTCCTGGCTCTCATCACGCCCTTCGGCGTCGCCACGTACACCTCGTCGCTGTCGTCGCGGATCCCGTAGGAGACGCCCTCCAGCCACCTGTCCACCAGCCTCGACTCCCTCTTGCCGACTGGCAGGTAGAACACCTTCTCGCCGCACGCCGGGAGCGCCCTCTTGTAAGCGCGCCCCTTCCTCAACTCGTACGGCGTGCGCCCGTCCGAGTCCACTTGACCTCGACTGTGGACAGCTGCGCCGTGCATCGCCACCCACGGCAGGTACGGATGCTTCGGGCCGATCGTGACTCCGTGCATCTCCTCCACCGCGTGCTTGAGGGTCCTCGTCAGGCCCTTCATGTCCCTGACAGCCCCTTCAGCTAGACCGTTCGACTGTGACTCTCCAACCGCCGAGGTCTCCAGCAAGCACTCCACGCCGTGGTCCTTCTTGAGCTTCTTGACGGCCTCGTCCCTCAGGGCGATGATGCTCGGCTCGTCGTCGCACCTGAAGACCGCCTTCTTGTAGCCGCCGTTGACCACGAACTTCGCCAGCATGTCGGCGCTGTGCGTGTGCGCCGCCCCCTTGCAGGTCAACGCCACCGCGCCCGTGTACCTGTGCAGCGAGTCCCTCATGAACAGAATCGGGGCCGCGTCCTCGCCGCTGCCGAGGTAGCCGTAGTCAAACGCCACGACTGGTATCGCATCCTCCGTGTGGCTCCTCGTCACATGAGGTTCAGCTCGCCCGCGTCCTGCAACGCAGTGCCTGCGCCAAGCTCGATGCGGCGTGTGCGACACTTCATGGTCCTCTCGCTCCTGCTGGGTCGGCTCGTGCGGTCTCCGCGCCGCTCTCACTGCCAGCCGCTCCCGAGCAACCGCCGGGGCCGGTGGTGGAGGTACCGCTTCTGGTTGAACAGGTTCTTGGACTGGTTCTGCTGCTGCTGCTGCCGCCGCAGCTGCTTGACTCGATCCAGCTCCATCACCTGCGTCATCGCTCCTCACCATGCAGATCTCCTTCAGCTTCTTGCCGCTCGCGCTGGGCTTGGACCAGGCCTCCGCGCGGCCGATCGCGTCCTTCGCCTTGCTATGCGGCATCAGCTCCATCTCCATCTCGTACACGTTGTTGCGCCTCTGGAACGGGGTAATCACCCCTGTCGACTTGTTCTGCGCGTAGCTGCCGCCAGCATCAAAGACGACCCGATGGCCCGCGTCGACCATCTCCGAGACAGAGGCGAATGCCTTGCTGACCTTCGCGACCCTAGCCTTGATGCCTCTCACCTGCGTCGAGCCGTCCGAGTTGCGCACCGACCCGATGAGCTCCTTAGTGCCCTCGTCGGCCACCCAGCCGCCGTTCGCGGTCCTGTAGCCTTCACCCTTCGCACTCATGTCATTCTCGTACGTCGGGTAGTCCGGCGCGAGCTCTGATGGCACGACCGTCGTAGCTGCACACGAATCGACACCGAGCACCATCTTGCGGGATGCCCGCGCCGTGTCCGCGCCGAGCCTGCTCAGCTCGTGCACCAGCTTGTCGTCCACCAGGCCGCCCTCGATCAGCAGGTCGAAGGCCTTCTGCGCCACGTCCTTTTCGTCGATCGTGAACGGCGCGAGCCACAGCCCGCGCAGCGCCTTCTCGGGTTCCGGCTCCATCATGTGCAGGTTGTTCTTCTTCTTCGGGCAGTCCTTGGACATGTGCCCGTGCTCCTGGCAGTTGAAGCACTTCGGCCCCTTGCCGGCCTTGCCGTCCTTTGCCTTTTCCGCCCTTCGAGGATCCCTTCGACTTGGAGTCGCCTCTCGACTTGCCCTTGATGTCCAACTTGCCTTTGCCTGCTCCGGCTCCGCCCTTGCGGTGCCAGCAGTTCCTCTCGTCGTGGCCCTTGCCGTTGCAGATCCTGCAACGCCCCTTGCCACTCTGGTCGTTGAACGCTGAGAGATCCATCGGGGCCGCTCCGTTCTGCGCTGCCGCCGCTGCGGCCTGGGCTTGTCGGACGTTCAGGATCTCTTCCCTGAACTTGGGCCACTCCTTGAGTCTCTCCGCGTTCATGATCATGTGCTGCCTCAGCGGGGACTCGGGCAACTGCCTCAGCACTATGCCCACCTTGATCGCGTCCGAGAGGGTCTCCTCCGACGCCGACTCATACAGGCTGATCTCCCTCTCGAAGGCTTCCAGGCGTATCATCATCTCGCCACTGAAGTCCCAGGCGAGCAGCGTCATCAGCTGTCCAGCGTACCTGCTCGCCGCCTGTGGCTCGAATCGAAGGTGTAGTTGTCGCCAGGCTTCGAATCCCTCGAGCTTGCCCGCATTCAGCACTACGTCGAGCGCCTGGCTCCTGCACGTCTGGATGAGCCAGTACCCCAACGTCCTGGACAACTGCATGTCCCCGGGCTCGAGGTTCGTCATCAGCACTGGTTCTGCCTCACGCTTTGCTCTGGCCATCGCCGCCGCCATGTTCGGGTTCGTCGCACCTGCGAACGCCTCAAACATCACCGACCAGTCTCTCCATGGCGGCTTGGCCCCATCGAACATCTCTGGTTTGCCTATCATCTTCATCTCCGCGGCCATCCTCTCAGGTCCAGGGTCTGGCACTTGCGCCGCCGCTGCGGCTGCACCCTGCTGCCCGAGCACCTGCTGCGCCCGCTGCGCAGCCTCCTGCGCCGCCCTACTCGCGGCGTCCGCGTCCGCTCGTGCTTGCCGTAGCTCTCCCTGCACTTGCTCGAGAGCCTGTCGAAGCGCTTGGACGTCCTGGACCGTAGCTGCCATCTTGACCCTGTCTCTTGATCGTACACAGATGCTGTCCGAGGTGTGCCCAACAGCGCCTCTTGAAGGCCAGCCTCACCAGCCGCGTTGCCAGTGAGACCCACACCTGGGCAGTGTCCTTCTCCGACAGCACCTCGAAATCGTCCTCGCCCTTGTCTGGATCCACGAGGCTGGTCGCCTCCAGCGCCTGGGCCCTGGCCTGCGCTGCGGAGCCCTCCGCGGGCCTGGCCAACCGCGGCTCTATCTCAGGCTGCCGCTCTCGGCGCTGGGGGCGCATCCGCTCACGCTACCATGGATAATTATTCTCTCCAAAACGCTCGAACCGAAACGATATCGGCCCGTCCAACATGTCTCTCGGGAGGCTGCAAATCTATCCAATAACGAATAACATTATTATAGCGGCGATGCCGGAAAAGGCCGCAAGGAGTTATCGCTAAATTGTCGGCTTGGCCTTCCTGCTATTCCACCTGCATACCAAGCTTCATGGACCAAGGTGCATGGCGCGAAGCCCCACTGCATGGTTTTTGACAAGGACTGTGGTGGGCCGACATATATATATATGTATATACATATAGGTAGGCAGGTCGGTCGGTAGGTGTGTGTGTACATGTGTATATGTGTATATGTGTATATGTGTATGTGTGTATGTGTGTATGTGTGTATGTGTGTATGTGTATGTGTGCATGTGTGTATGTGTGTATGTGTATGTGTGTATGTGTGTATGTGTGTATGTGTACAAATGTATATGTAGATATGTGAATATGCGTATTTGTGTATGCGTTTATATGTGTATATATGTGTGTACGCACGTACGTACGCATGCATGCATGTAGAGACGTACATATATATATATATATATATATATATGCATGTATGTATGTATGCATGCATGCAGGTCTGTATGTATGTATGTATGTATGTATGTGTATATATATATATATATATATGTATATATGTATTTATGTATGCATGTATGTATGTATGCATGCATGCATGCATGTGTATATGTATGTATGCATGTATGCATGTATGCATGTATGTATGTCTGCGTGCATGCATGCATGCATGCATGTGTATATATATACGTATGTATGTGTGTATGTATGTATGTATGTATGTATGTATGTATGTATGTATGTATGTATGTATGTATGTAGGTGTGTATGTTTGTATGTATGCATGTATGTATGTATTCATGTATGTACGTATGTATGTATGCATGCATGCATGTATGTATGTATGTATGTATGTATGTATGCATGTATGTATGTATGCATATACTATAGTGCGCAATGTGACGCACCTGTTGCGAATGGTGTACCTGGCATGTGCAGCGCACCTCGTGGGCGTCGCGCACCGGGCTGGCGTCTGCACTGTTTCCCGACGGTTGTCGATGGCGGCCCCTGCCTACGCTGAGACTCGAGGAGGAGGAGGAGGAGGAGGAGGAGGGGAGGAGGAGGAGGAGGAGGGAGGAGAAGGAGGAGGAGGAGGAGGAGGAGGAGGAGGAGGAGGAGGAGGTAGGAGGAGGGGGAGGTGGGAGGGGGGAGGGGGAGGGGAGGGGGGAGGAGGAGGAGGAGGAGGAGGGAGGAGGAGGAGGAGGAGGAGGCGGAGGAGGAGGAGGAGGAGGAAGGAGGAGGAGGAGGAGGAGGAGGAGGAGGGCGGGTGGGATTGAGCGATACAGCTTGCGGCGTTCCCGCTGGGAACTTGACCCCTCCCCTTCCCCCCTCCCCTGAGGCTGGAGGGAATGGTCGCGAGGTGTCAGAGCGTCCAAGGAGGCCTCGGCGAGGAGGCGCGAATCACTTATTCTCCAAAACTCTTTTGGGCGATTTTGAAGGCTCTGCATGAGGCAGCGCCAATCACAGTTTCCCCTTCTTTGGTCGAACTCCTCCAAAGTTGGCCCCGGGGCTTGAGAACGGGCCCCGGAGCGCCGAAATCGAGACAGCACGCCTGGACTGAAAAAATCATATCGTCGGAGATCTGGGTAAAGTCGGACCTAGGCCAGAAGAGCACCCCTCAAGAACAAGAGACCCTCCGTCGGCCAAAACGACAAGAACATCCAAGGGTACCCTCTTCCCAGGCTGCACACAACATCCAACAAACACAAAGAGCTTTCGGGTACCCTCTCCGAACCGACCTCAAACTTATACGCCGGTCCGACTGTACTTCGCCCCCTTTGGGGCGGCCCTGGAGTGCCGTCGTCGTCGGGCGGGGGCTCCAGCTGCGGCTGGGGCGGAGCTGCGGGGGCTCCTGCGCGGCGCCGAGGATCGGTGGAAGATCGGGGAATTGATGTCTTCCAGATCTACCAGGGCCATGGCTATGGGGGTGCGTTCACGGCTGGCTGGCAACCTGATGCCTCAGGGAGCAACCCAGACATGCTCGCGTCGTTAACAAAACCACGACGGGCACGTTGTGGCTGTTCTCGGGCCCCGGGGCCCTCGACGGGCTCCGGAACCATCAGAAGGCGATTTGGGATGAAAATTCGGGCAGGGGTGGGACTTTCGGGGGCTCCGCACTGAAAAAATAAGACATCGGATGTCTGGGAATTCCCGATCGGTGATCGGGGACCCATCGGGGATCGGGGATCGAAGACCCTACACGCCTTCTCGGCGAGGAGGCCGGGATGGCCTGTGCACCATTCCGGAACTCCGCCGTGATCTTTTCGCAGCTCGATGGTCCTCAGAACGTGTGTTAGCGCCACCGCGTGCTTGCTCACCGAAGCTCCTCAATACGACCCAAGTCGTGTGGTGAGGGCTGGCAAAAAGCGACCGGCGTGGACGCCCAGGTCTGCGCCTCCTGCCCAGCACGAACTTCTCATCCCGAGCCGTTTTCTGACAGCCCCTGCGTGGGGCCCGAGAGTGGGAAGGACAGTTATCGTGTTGGGATGAAGGGGCTGGGAAGATACAGGATACGACTGCTTCATAACCACATTCGACGTACGCGAGAATACTGACGACCATACTTACCACTTCTTCAAGCCCCATCCACCCAACCCGATACGTGTTTTTATGGAAGAGAGGGCTCCCCAGCAGGAGGAGGATGAGGAGGAGCATGAGGAGGATAAGGAGGAGGAGGAGGAGGAGGGGAAGGAGGAGGAGGAGGAGGAGGAGGAGGGAGGAGGAGGAGGAGGAGGAGGAGGAGGGAGGAGTAGGAGGAGGAGGAGGAGGAGGAGGAGGAGAGAGGAGGAGGAGGAGGAGGAGGAGGAGGAGGAGGGGAGGAGGAGGAGGGGGAGGAGAGGGAGGGGAGGGGAAGGAGGCGGCGGAGGAGGGGGAGAAGGAGGAGGAGGAGGAGGAGGAGGAGGAGGAGCAGGAGGAGGAGGAGGCGGAGGAGGAGGAGGAGGGGGAGGGGGAAGGAGAGGAGGAGGAGGAGGAGGAGGAGGAAGAGAAGGAGGAAGAAGACGAGGGATATGATGATGATGATGATGATGATGATGATGATGATGATGATGATGATGATGATGATGATGATGATGATGATGATGATGATGATGATGATGATGATGATGGTGCTGATGATGGTGGTGATGATGATGCTGCTGATGATGATGAGGAGGAGAGGAGAAGGAGGAGGAGAAGGAGAAGGAGGAAGAGGGGCATGGGGGAGGAAAACAAGCTAGGTGCGCTCTCGTCATATCTGACATCCTACCCCTCCCTCCCATCCCTTACCATGGCGTAGATCTCCTCTCTACTCGCACAGTCGGATGTCGAGCAGGGCAATGATCCCGAAAGGGTACGCGATGCATTGTAGAGCACGGCATGGCATGGCGTAGAAGACCACCCGAAAGCGTAGTATCAACCTAGCATTGCATTGCATGCCGTGGCATGGTGCGGGAAATGGCGCCAGCGCTGCAGCGGGAACACGAGTCGAAACGAGCGGAAGTGCGGAAATGAGGCCAGCGCTGCAGCGGGAGCACGGTTCGGAACGAGCGGAAGCACGGAAACGAGGCCAGCGCTGCAGCGGGAGCACGATTCGGAACGAGCGGGGCCCGAAAATGAGGCTGGTGCCTCTGCGAGAAAACGCGCAGGCGAAAACCCAACTCCGGTGAAACCTGTGTAAAAACAATGCGCGGGGGGGTCGAGCACTCTCAAACCGTCATCTGGGAAGAGGGAGAGTAGCATTCATATTGAATAATTGTGGAGGAGGAGGAGGAGAAGGAGGAGGAGGAGGAGAGGG
>CAUYUJ010015812.1:0-15000 GCA_963575745.1 Prorocentrum cordatum | reverse complement strand
CCGGGGCGGGCAGACCTCGGCGGGCCGGGCCGGCCCAGAAGAGGCGGGCCCCGGGCGGCCAGGCCGAGCAGGCGGGCTGCCGCAGCGTGCGCCCTCTCCATGAGAGGTCGCGAGGATGTCTCCTCCTCCTCCTCCTCGTCCTCCTCCTCCTCGTCCTCCTCCTCCTCCTCCTCCTCCTCCGCCTCCTCCTCCTCCCTTCCCCCACCTCCTCCCCGCGTACTCCCCCTCCTCCTCCTGCCGAGAGAGCGTCCCCGTCGGCGGACGACGGCGACGCTCTCTCGGCCAGGCGAGGCGGAGCAGGGGCAGCGGCGGGCCCCTTGCCGCGCCGATGTCTCGAGCGACAGCGCGATTCCCAGGAATTCCTAAGGATTCTGAGGAATTCCGAAGGATTCCTAGGAATTCTTCAGGATCCCTAGGAATTCCTAAGGACGCCTAGGAATTTCAAAGGATTCCTAAGCATTTCGAAAGATTCTTAGGAATTCCGAAGGATTCCCAGGCAGATCGCGAGAAAGACCGAACCGAAGGCGTGATTCCTGAGCGTCGGAGGCGCGGCGCCGGAACGAATCGCGAGGACATCCCGCGAGAGAGCGCGACTCCTGTATGCACTGTGAGGAAGTCCCGCGCGAGACCTCGACCTCTAGAATAAGCTGGGAAGAAATTTCAGGCGAGAGCCGTTATTAAATTCTGAACTCAGAAGGATAGTTGTTGTTGTTGATCCCCCGCGGCGCACATTGTATGTTTCGAATTAAAATGCCCCTCTCGGGGCCCGCATCCTTTTTTAAATCAAGGAAGAGCTGGAACATCAAACCGGTCCCCTGGCCCCCCGAGTTACAGCGACACGGCTCCCGCCTGATACTTCCTCGCTATGTGTTCTGACATCGCGCTCTCGCGCGGGACGTCCCCACAATTTGCGCAGGAATCGCGCCCTCGCGTGGGACTTCCTCGCCATCTATTCAGACGCCGCGCCCTCGACACCCAGGAGTTATGCTCTCGCTGTGGTTCTATCACCGTTCACTTTGGAATCGTGCTGTCGCCCGAGACTTCCTCGCGATTCACCCAAGACGCACGCTTCAACCAAGCGCCTTCTCGGCCTGGTCGCCCGGGGGCCCGCCTTCCCGACCCCCCCCCTACAGGGAGATTCTGGACTGGACGAAAATTTAAACATACCCGACACATGCTCAAAAGATGCCCCAAAATACTAAAACAAATAGTCCCCAGACTATTTTCTGTCAATTTTGGAATACTCCCCCTGTAGAGGGACAGGCCCGACTTAACATTCGTGCAAGCATGCTGGCGTCTCCCCGCGCTTCCGCCGCCCTCCGCGCCGCCCTCCCCTGGCGGCCCCCCCGCCGCCATTCCGCCGCCGCCTCCCCCCGGCCGGCTCCCGCCGCGGGCGAGGGCTCGCCGACGGCGGGCCCCCCCCTGGAACGCGCCGCGTGGATCCAGCTCCCCAGCACCGCCCAGACTCCTCCTCCTCCTCCTCCTCCGCCTCCTCCTCCGCCTCCTCCTCCGCCTCCTCCTCCGCCTCCTCCTCCTCCTCCTCCTCCTCCTCCTCCGCCTCCGCCTCCGCCTCCTCGCCCGCCTCCTCCCCCTCCTCCTCCTCCTCCTCCTCCTCCTCACGACTTCCGCCTCCGCTCCTCCCTTTTCCTCCTCCTACCGCCCTCCTCCTCCACCTCCTCGTCCTCCTTGTCCTCCTCGTCCTCCTCGTCCTCCTCGTCCTCCTCCTCCGCCGCTCAGGCTGTCTCCCGCGGGCCCCTCGAGGCCTCGCCGGGGGCAGGGAGGCCCGCCAGGCGCATCCTGGCCAGCCTCCTCCGCGGCGTGTGCCGCTCCGCGACGGCCCCTCTCGCGCTCGAGGCCTCGCCTCTGGCCGCGCACCCGCGCCCCCGCGCCCCGGAGCCGTGCGCGGGGGTCGCCGCGGCGAGGGCTGGGCTTGCCACGGGGGGGGGGGGCGTCGGCCAGGGGGGTCGGCCAGGCCGCCCCCCCAAGGCCCGAGCGCGGGCTCCCTCTCGACTGCGCCCGCCCGCCTCGAGGCCTGACTTCGCCCGCCCGCCTCGAGGCCTGGAGCGCGTCTCGACTTCGCCCGCCTGCCTCGAGACCTGTGCTCTGCCAGGGCAGACGCCCATCCCTGGCGCGTCGGCAGCCATCCTGTCCTGGTCTCGCAGCTCAGCCAACTCGTCCATCCCCGCCAAAGCCCGCCGCCGATCGGGATCGGGGCCCAGGGCGGGGGACCCGCGGGCTCGGGATCGGGCCGGGAGAGCGCAAGGGACGGCACGGGCATCAGCGCTCACAGAGGCCGGCGCGATCGTCTTGGGCCGGCGTCGGAGCCTGCGGAGCCGCGGCGCGCGCTGGGGGAGGCGCCAGGGGCGCGTCCAGCGCGGATCCAAGAACACCGCACGGCCCTTCGACTTTCTATGTGCCTATGCGGTTGCTTCTCTTCGAGTGGGGGGCATCGCCGCCTCGCAGAGGAAGAGGATGACGCTAAGGAGGAGAGGAGGAGGAGGGCGATGATGATAATGACGACGACGACGATGATGATGCTGCTGCTGCTGATGATGATGATGGTGATGGTGATGGTGATGGTGATGCTGGTGACGGTAACGGTGATGACTATGATGATGATGCTGCTGCTGCTGATGATGCTCAAGATGATGGTGATGCTGTTGACGTTGACGTTGACGTTGACGTTGATGATGATGATGATGATGCTGATGCTGCTGATGATGATGATGATTATGACGATTAGGATGATGATGATGATGATGATGATGATGATGATGATGATGATGATGATGATGATGATGATGATGATGATGATGATGATGATGATGATGATGATGATGATTGTGGTGGTGATGATGATGATGATTACTATGATGAGGATGATGATGATGCTGATGATGAAGAAACAATAGGAGGCGGTGAGGGTAAACGAGGTTTGTCGGAGTCGATGACCGTGACGTGCCCGCTCAAGCCTGCGCTGTCGCAGCGCTGCCCGCCACTGCTCTTCCTCCTCCTCCTCCTCCTCCTCGTTCTCCTCGCCCTCGCCCTCAACCTCGTCCTCTTCTTGTTCGTCCTCATCCTCGGTCATCGTCCGTCCACCTCTTTCGCTTCCTCTTCCTCTTCCTCTTCCTCCTCCTCCTCCTCCTCCTTGTCCTCCCTCCCCCTCTTCCTGCTCCGCGCCCTCCTACTACGCCAGACCGCCATTAGCTCGATGGCCGTTGCGTCACCCTCGCTCTCTTCGTCCCTCCGCCTCCTCGTCCTCCTTCTCGTCCTCCTCGTCCTCCTCGTCCTCCTCCTCGCGCACGGCCGACGGCAATCCTGCGCCCGTTGCCGCAACCTCGACGGGGAAGTCCGCGCGCACCAGCCCGACAGCAGCCGGGTCAGGGTGCGCGACATCATGGTCGTCCCGGAGCCTCGGCTGCTCGCGGGATCTGGCCACCACCGCGCTGAGGGGCAACGACGGGATCAAAAACTCTCGCTCAGCGTGTCGCGTTGGCGGCCCCGGCGTCACGCCATGCCCTGCGAGCGGATAGCGTGTCGCTCCGCTCCAGGGGGCGGGATGCTGGGAAAGCTGGTGACGTTGACGCTCGGGAATGGGGACGTGAAGCGCGGTGGGCCAGAACCAGCGGAGCGACACGCTAAGCCAAAGTTCCTGGCCGTAGGGGGGCAACGACAGGGAGAGAAATTTCGAGGCTTTCAGACGTCCCCGTCGGTTCTCAACGGTGTTCCAACCTCGGGATACCTTTCAACAACCGCGCCTCGTCGAGAGCTTTCCGGGGGTGCCCGAATCGCTGGGAACCACAACCAGATGCCCGAGTTATGACCTGGAAACCCGACGACGAGGATCACCTCCTCCTAGACCTCCGACGACATGGCCCTTCATTTCGACCTCCAGGCTCCGCTTTCGGGCCGCAGGTCGATCAGAAACGGGGGGGAGGCAAAGCGATCCGGGGGACAAAGTCGGGAACGCTGAAGGGAAACGACAGGATGAAAAAGCTCTAGCAGTCGAAGGCGGCGGCGGCGACTGTGACGGCGACGGCGACGGCGACGGCGACGACGACGAAGACGAAGACGACGACGACGACGACGGAAGCGGCGGTGGCGACTGCTGCGGCGGAGACGACGGCGATGACGGACGGACGACGGACGACGACGACGAAGACTAAGATGACGACGATGGCGACGACGGCGACGACGAGGACTAACCAGGGGCGAACAAGCAAGGGGCCGCGAGGAGAGAGAGAGAGAGAGAGAGAGAGAGATGGAGAGAGAGAAAGAGAGAGAGAGAGAGAGCCAAAAACCTCAAGAAAGAAAGACAGACATAGAGATAGAGAGAGAGAGAGAAAGCGAAAACGACAGATAGACAGACAGACAGAAACAAAGGGGAAACATGTATATATATAGATATAGAGAAGGAACAACAACAAAGAGAGAAATCATCACAAACTAGTCGAATTTGAGAAAGAGTCTGATGTCTTCTTGGATGGCCATGATGTCTTCTTGGATGGCCATGAACGTTAGCATGATCATCGCCTGCTCGAGGTAATCGGCAGTCTCGAAGGCTTTCGGCCCGCGCCGCCAAAGTAGAGCTCTGCCAATCCACGTCGGAAAGTCGATGCTGCTTGCGCAACGGGCGAGTCCGCCTGGCAGCTGGCGATGCTATAATAGAAGATCGTCAAAGTGACCGCTCTGGGGCCGCGTCAGGCGCCAAGATATCCTTCGCCAGGTTGAGAACGTCCTCCAGGTCCAGCACCTTGCCGATGCCCCCCTGGTTGTTGTAGTGGATGGTGGTGGACTCCCTCCCAGGAGTAAGTGTGATCTTGCAGATGAACGTCCGTGACTCGCTAATCCATCCGTTCGACCTTTCGAAGAATCTGTAGTTCGAATGCCTTTCCTCGGGCCTGTTATGGATGCGGCTTCCTTGCGTTTCCATCCGGATTTGAAATCCTGGTTTGTCTGGTCCGACGTGGAGTTGGGTGGTGGAGCCCTCTATGCCTTGCGCTGGGAAGCGCACCCAACCATCTTTGTTTCTGAACTGAAGAATGCAGATCCGAGGTGGGAGGTGATTCGATGGTGTAATCGCCGTCCAGCCCCAGCCCTCTGAGCCACGTGTCCAGCGATCCATGGGCGTTCCCCTTGTGACATGGTGGTGAGTGTGTGCCTTCGATGATGCTTCTGTTGAATTCCCTGTGGGAGTTCTGGTCATCGCGCTTTGCGGGTGGTGGAGCTTGGCTGGCGGGACCCAGTTCATTGCACGTCTCCTCGAGGTCTGTCCGCGTGTGGGCCAAAGGGTTGTCGGGGTCGTTAACCTTAGCAACGTGATCTGCGAAATGTCGGTTGCAGTCGTCGAATTGTGATTGGAACGTCTGCTCCAACCCATCCATGTCGTCCTTGATGATTCTTCTGGCTGCCGATGAAGCAGCTGGTGGTGCTGCCTGGATACGCGCCGCGAGAGCCTTGGGCGCTTCGGCAACTGGAGTGATGGCGGACCTGGCAGCTGCAGCGGCTGTGGCTGAGAAGGGAACCTCGAACTAACCGCGCAACTTCCTGACATTGGCGAGCATGGCGGTTCCCGCCAACTGTCCCGCACGCTGATCCCTCCCGTTGCCATACTGTGAGAAGAGCGAGCACGATCATCATCATCATCATCATCATCATCATCATCATCATCATCATCATCATCATCATCATCATCACCATCACCATCACCATCACCATCACCATCACCATCACCATCATCATCATCATCATCATCATCATCATCATCATCATCCTCATCCTCATCATTATCAGCATCATCATCATCAGCATCATCATCATCGCCACATCATTATCAGCATTGACAGTAATACTATTAAGATTCATATTCGTATTAGTTTCCGTATTATTATTACTATTGGCTGTATTATTACAATTACTATTACGATTCTGGCGACTACGGTTGTTACTATGATTGTCATCATCAGCTGCAGCATCGCCATCATGACCATCATCAGCCTCACCATCATCATCATCAGCTTCAGCAGGTGAGAGATCTGGCTCAGCTTGCGGGGCGTCGACCGGCACCTTCGGGGTTAGTTCTTCCAGCGTGAGGTTAAAGTACAACTTTCTTTTCGCGCGGGCCGCGATCCCTGGCATGGTGACTGGACATAGAAACCGAGGTAGAGCGACCGGGCACCGCAACCGACTGAGGCGACCAGCGCGGACCAGCAGCCAACGGTGACAGATACGGAGGCTGGGAGAGACCTCGACCAACAAATATAGATTTAAGTCGGGCGTGTCCCCGGCGAAAAACAAAACTATTTAAGACATACCCCTCAAATGGGCAAAACTAGTCCAAACATCGTCCCCAGACTACTTTTAAAACATATTATTTTGGAATATTCCTCCTGTAGAGGGGCAAGCCCAACTTAAATATAGATGGCGGCCTGAAAGCCGTGAAAGTGAAGAGGAGAAGACTGAAAGACTCGCCGTGGACAAGAGGTATCCATTCGGGGGGCGGGCCCTGGATGCATCTTGAGCCAAAGCGGCGACGGGAGGAGGAGGAGGAGTAGGAGGAGGAGCAGGAGGAGGAAGAAGAGGAGGAGGAAAAGGAGGAGCAGGAGGAGGAGGAGGAAGAGGAGGAGGAGGAAGAACGCATGGGCAGGGGAGAGGAGGCGGAAGAGGGCGGGAGGAAGACGGCTTGCCCTCGCTTGCTCACGAGGAGGGCGGATAGAGGAGGACGAGGAGGAGGAGGAGGGCGAGGAGCAGGCGGAGGAGGAGGCGGAGGAGAAGGAGGAGGACGCAGAGGAAGCAGAGGAGGATCATCATGGTCAAAGGGAGGCTTATCATCGGACGAGCAGCAGTGCACACCGAGCTTCTCCGTCATCGGGGACGCCTGTGCCTGGGCGGCTGGGCAACGGGGAAGAAACTTCCCAGCCGCCCGGGGACCGGCGCCCGCCGACGGCGGAGGCTGTCTTTTCCTTGGCCCGCCCTCACATTGGCCCGCTCCTCCTCCTCCTCCTCCTCCACCACCTCCTCACTCCCCCTCCACCTCCACCTCCTCCTCCTCCTCCTCCTCCTCCTCCTCCTCCTCCCTCCTGCCTCCTCCTCCTCCCTCCTCCTCCCCCTCCTCCTCCCCTCCTCCTCCTCCTCCCCCTCGTATCCTCCTCCTCCTCCTTCCTCCTCCTCCTCCTCCTCCTCCTCCTCCTCCTCCTCCTCCTCCATTCCTTTTCCTAATGGTAACGTCTCCCTGTCGCACCCCGAGGCCCAGACGAGGCGCCCGACGAGACGAGACGGGATGGGGAGCGCTTTCTCGCCAGGCCCGCCGATGTCAGGACGGCGCCGAGCAAGCACTGGCACAGGTCCTGGCAGAACCGGATCCCCGTCCCCGGGGCCTCCCCCCAGGACCAGCTCTTCACCTGGGGGCCGTTTCCTAGCAGCCCCGAGGGCCGTGGAGGGCCCAGGAAATCTAAGAGCAGCGAGGTCATGACTTTTCGCAACGCGGGCCCCCAGAGGCCTGGGCCCCTTCCCGGGGACCCACCTCTCGCCCTGGGTCGTTCTGGGACGGCCCCGCGGCCCGGCGAAGGTCCCCGCAGGTCGAGAACGATCAAAACCCTTCGCCGCGACACCCTTATGACCCGAGGGGCTCTGGGGATCCGTTCCCTCAGGACCCGCTCGCATCACGGCGAACAAAAACAGGCTGCGGAGTCGCCGCTGGCGCCGCGGAGCCCCTCGCGGGGGAGGGGGACGCGCTGCCGAGGCGGCGCCAAAACTTGCACGGGGGAGCACACCTAGCGAGGGCCGCGAAGGTCGCGGAACCCGCCCTGCCCAATTAGAAAAACTGCTGCACACCACGTGCCCGTGGAAAGGTTGCCTCTGGCCTGCGGGCCCGAAACCCAGCCGACATGACTCTTGCGACTCGTGGCCCCAGGAGGTCCCGACACATGCCCTGGGGGTGGCCTTGCGCCCTGGGTCTGCTGTTTTGGTGGCCCCAGGGCCTGAGAGATCGGGCCCCAGGGCCGCACAGCCGAGGAGAAGCGCCTGCACGGAGCAGGAACTCGGCTCGTCGCAGAGAACCGGAGACGGGGGATGAGCTCTTCCCGGCAGGCAGCCCAACCACCCATATTGCATGGGGCAACCCCAGACATGCGACGTCCTGATTTTTTCAAGACGGCGCCCCTGTCAGTCCCGACCCTTTCCCCGGGACCGGTTTTTCGTCCTGAGTCGTTTTTTGACGGTCCCGAGGCCCTGCGAGGGCCCCCCGGGGCCGAAAATAGCCAAAAACCTCCCTTCCTGATTTTTTTACGACGCGATCATGTCTGGGACCCGTCGATGGGCCATCTGCGAATGGCCCCAGCCGGCCCCGACCAGCGCTCCCGCCGCGGCCGCCGCGGCGGCAGCCCTCTGCGGCGGCGGCGGCGGCGAGGACGGCGGCCGTGGCCACGTCGACCGCGGCCTGGCCGACACCTTCCGCGGCGAGGGCCCTTCCGCGACGACCCGCTCGGCGGCGGCGGCCTCTGCGGCGCCGGCCTGGGCGGCGGCGGCGGCGGCCGCGGCGGCGGCGGGGGCGGCGGCGGCCGTGGCCTCGTCGGGCGCGGCCCGACCGGCCCCTTCCGCGACGAGGGCCCTTCCGCGGCGACCCCTCCCCAGACCCCCGACGGAAGGATTTTCTCATGACGTCGACCCCCAGAGGTCTGGACCCTTTCCCGATGACCGGCTCTGCATCCCGAGTCGTTTCTTGACGCTCCCGAGGCCCGGTGAGGGCCCCCGGAGGCCGAAAAGTAGGAAAAACATCCCGTCATGACTTTTTCATTGCTCGAGGGGGTCTGGGTCCTCTCGCCCGTCCGCGGCTCCTCTCCGCCTGCCCACGTCCTTCGAGGCGGGTCGTCGCGGCACGGGTCCGGCGCGCGAGGGATCGGCCAGGCCGCTCCTGACCACGGCGGCGGCCACGACGTGCCCTCCGGCGAGACCTGGCCAGGGCGACGTCATCCCACGGTATGTCAGCATGATCACTTATACGCTGCTGCGCGCAGGGGGGGAAAAGAACGCGCATCCCGGCCGCCCTGCTGCTCTTGCAAGGCGCGGGCCAGAGGCTAAGATAGCTCAGAACGGGGGGGGAGCGGCGGGGGCGAGATGAGGGGGAGAGTCAGGAAGGATGACCGAGAACAAGGATGATGATGATGATGATGATGATGATGACGAGGAGGAGGAGGAGGAGGAGGAGGAGGAGGAGGAGGAGGAGGAGGACCAGTGTAATCACAAAAACCATCAACGATGTTGCAATAAACCCTCCAGTTCCCTCTTGCGAGGTTCCTCGAATACTTTCTTTTCACTGTGTGAAGTGCCACACTGAAAGACAACAGTCTGAGAATCCTCAATCGTGCCAAAAAACCAATCCTGGGACTTCGTCAACGCAAATCAACGCGACTGCTGCGTCCTGATACTCCTGAATCGCGCCAGAGCATCTTTCCTGACACGGGACTCGTGCGTCTTGACGCTCCGAGATCGTGCCACAAACGCAATTCCTGGGACTCCAGCCACGCGAGCCCTCGAAACGGTTGCAATTCTGTTGAACGAGAGCGCACGGCGCTGGGGCGAGAGGCACATTTTCAAAAGGAGTCACCCTCCATTCTCTCGGGCCGGACGAAAGGGGGGGATTTGGAAAGGGGGGGGTACGAAATTTGCTGCATGCAGCTGGTTTCGGCCCCACTGAGGGGCCCATTCCTCGATACATTGCCGCCTCCGGCGCTGGGAAAATCAGCTACGTGAGCTGATTCTCACCCCCCCCCTTTGCTATCCCCCTCTTTCGTCCGACCCGATCCCCGAAGCTCTTGCAAGCTTCGAGAACGAACGTGCGTGGCGCGATAAGGCGAGGGCCATACTCTGGCAGAGTAGCTGCCCTACATCCTTGAAGCTGTTACGAGCTTTCAAGACGAGTGTGCGCGGCGCCGAGGCGACAACCACGTTTTGAGAAGGACCCGCCCTCTATCCTTCAAAACGGATGCACACTTTCAAGACGAATGTGCGCGGCGCCGAGGCGACAACCACGTTTTGAGAAGGACCCGCCCTCTATCCTTCAAAACGGATGCACACTTTCAAGACGAGTGTGCGCGGCGCGAAGGCAGGAGCCAAATCTTGAAGACCACCCGCCCTCCACCTTTGGAGCTGCTGCAAACTACAAGCTGCAGGATCATACGTGGTGAGGCAAAATCTCCGGCGAAACTCCCAGCGCGCCCTGCCGACACGTCTAGGGGTGCGACAGGGAGGAGTTATTCATAAGGCGTGCGGAAAGGTGGTCGCTGATGATGAGGAGGAGAGGGAGGGAGGAGGCGAGGGAGGACGAGGTGCGGGAGGATGCGGCGGCGGAGGAGGAGAGATAGAAGCAGAAAAATGAGAAGATGGAAATGGAGGAGGAGGAGGAGGAAGAGGAGGAGGAGGAGGAGGAGGAGGAGGAGGAGGAGGAGGCAGGGGAGAAGCGGCAGGAGGAGAAAGATGGGGGATAAAGGAAGAAAAGGGAGAGGATGACGGGGGACGACGGAGGAGGAGGACGAGGAGGAGGAGGAGGAGGAGGAGGAGAAGGAAAAAGATAATCAAGGACGAGGAGGAAGAGAAGGAGGAGGGAGGAAAAGGATAAGGAAGGAAGCGGAGGAGGAGGATGAGGAGGAGGACCAGTGTAAACCCAAGAGTCATCAACGATGTTGGAATGAACCCTCCCTCCAAGCTCCCTCTTCGTAGGCCCCTACAAAGGTTAATTTCCATTGAGGAAACTGCCTCGTTGGAAGACAACCGTTTGAAAGTCCTGAAGCGTGCCAAAACATTGCTCTCGGGATTTCAACGCCACGTATCATCCTGACTGCTGTGTATTGACGATCCGGAATCGTGCCAGAACGCGTTTTTTTTTTTGGACCTCAACACCGCGAATCAACATGACTGTTGCGCCCGCATAATCCTGAATCCTTCCAGAACGCAATTCTGGTACGTTGATCATGGGAATCCGTGAAACTCTGGCAAATCGTTAAAACGAATGCGCGCGGCGCTAAAGCGAGAACCACATGTTGAAAAAGAACCGCCCTCAATCCGTGAAGCTCTTGCACACTTTTTTTAAACGAATGTGCGCGGCGCTAGGGCGAGAACCACATTTCGAAAACGGGCCGCCCTCAATCCGTGAAGTTCTTGCAATGTTTGAAAAAGAATGTGCGCGGCGCTGAGGCGAGAACCATATTCTGAAAAGGAACCGTCCTCAATCCGTGAAGCTCCTGCAAATGTTGAAAACGAGTGTGCGCGGCGCTTTGGCGAGAGCCACATTTAGAAAGCCACCCGCCCTCAATCCGTGAAATTCTTACAAATTGTTACAACGAATGTGCGCGGCGCTGAGGCGAGAGCCACATTTTGAAAACCACCCGCCCTCTATCCGTGAAGCTCTTGCTATTTGTGTTAGCGAATGTGCGCGGCGCTAAGGCGAGAGCAACATTTTGGAAGCGGCCCGCCCTCCATTTGTGAGAATGTTGCCACTTTTCGAACTTACAAATCATAATTGGTGAGGGGGCCTCAGGCGAAACGCCCGGCCCGCCCTAAAAACTGGCCTCGGGGTGCGACAGGAAGAATTTATCTATGAGACGAAGGAACGGAGGAGGAGGGGGAGGAGGAGGAGGAGGAGGAGGAGGAGGAGGAGAAGGAGGAGGAGAAGGAGGAGGAGTAGAGGGCAGCCAGGTGGAAGGAGGAGGAGGAGGAGAGAAGAGAGGAGGAGGGAGAGTAGGAGGAGCAGGAGCAGAGCAGAAGGTAGGAGAGAAGGAGATGGAGGAGGAGGAAGGAGGAACGGAGAGGAGGAGGGAGGAGGACAGGAGTGAAGGAGAGGGAGAGGAGAGGAGGAGAGAGGAGGAGAGGAGGAGAGGAGGAGGAGGAGAAGGAGAGAGAGGAGGAGGAGGAGGAAGGAGGAGAGAGGTGAGAGGAGGAGGGAGGAGAGAAGGAGAGGAGGATGTAAGAGCTAAGAGGAGGAGGAGCAGTAAGAGGAGAGAGGAGGAGAGGAGGAGAGGAGGAGGAGAAGAGGACATGAGAGGAGGAGAGGAGGGAGGAGGAGCAGGAGCCAGAGCAGAGCAGGAGCAGGATGAGGAGAGAGAGAGGAGGAGGAGGAGCAGGAGGATGAGGAGGAAAGGAGGATGAGGAGAGGAAAGGAGGAGGTGGAGGAGGAGGAGGAGGAGAGAGGAAGGAGGAGACTGCTCCTCTGAGCGAGGCCCTTTCATGGCCTGCCCCCCGCCCCCCCCCCCCCCCCCCCCCTAAAAAAAGGCCTTGGCCCATCGGCCTCGGCTCATTCCCCGGCGGCTGCTGGCCCATCCTCCTGGACCGCGCGGCCAGCCTCGGAGGAGGGACAAACTGCTCAGAACCCCAACGCCATGGAAACCCAAACATGCTCGCGTCGTGATTGGATGGCGCCAGGAGGATTTTCGGGCTCTGGGGGCCCTCGCCGGGCCTCGGGACCGTCAACAAAAAGACTCGGGATGAAAAGCCAGCCCTGGGGAAAGTGTCGGGACTTCTCGGGATCGAATATATGGGAACAAAAACTTCGCATGTCTGGAACGAACCGTGCCTGTCGAATAACTGCCCCGACCAACCTTCCAGCCAACGCTCCCAGCTAACCCTGGCCAGGGTAGTTCTGAAGGGGCCTTGGGACACACAAATAAATAGACACAAATAACAGGATTCCCTATATTTTCGCATATTTTCGAGGTTTCTGTCTTCCCCCTCACTTCCCATATTTTCCAATATTTTCGAGAGGAATCGACGATTAATTGTGTCTGTGTGTTCTTTCCCCTCCTGAAGTTCTTTCCACGAGACGTCATGAAGCTGGAACGTACACGTGGCTGGACTCACACGCGTGGAACATCGAGAGGCCGCGCGCTGGATACGCGCGCAGATGCCCGGCGCACACGGCCACAGGAAAGCCGCGCGCTGGGGAAAACTTCCGGCCACAACTGAAGGGGCCCTGGGACACACACACACACACACAAATGAATACACACAAATAACAGGATTCCCCATATTTTCTCATATTTTCTAGGTTTTTGTCTTCCCCCCCACTTCCCATATTTTCCGGGGGATCGACGATTAATTGTGTCTGTGTGTTTTCTCCCCTCCTGAACAACATGTGTACCCAACTCTCGCCCAGGCCGGCAGGCATCCAACGCCTGGAGTTTCTCACTGCGGCCCCCCCGAAAATCTGAACCTCTCTCCCCCAAGGCCAGCCCTTCCCGACCAGTTTTGTTTCACTGTCCCGGGCCCCGCGGGGGCCGCCCGAGGGCCGAACACCTGGAGCAACTTCCGCGTCGAGTTTCTCGAGATGGTGGGGGTCTTGGACACGTGTGGGCCCAGGTTCTTGGCATCCTGCAGCCACCTCCTAGCTCGCATACACCTGAGATTGACCCTGGGCAAGAAGGAGGAGGAGGAGGAGCAGGAGGAGGAGGAGCAGGAGCAGGAGCAGGAGCAGGAGCAGGAGGAGGAGGAGGAGGAGGAGGAGGAGGAGGAGGAGGAGGAGGAGGAGGGCAGAGGAGGAGGAGGAGGTGCGCGGCTGTCGGAGGCCGCGGGGGGCCAGACCCACGCGCGCAGGCCGCTGCCGCGAGGACCCCTCTGCGCCCGCACCAGAGGCCACTCCTGCGAAGGGCCACTCTTGCCCAGACACGCGACGCCCTGATTTTTCAACACTGAAGGGGCCCTGGGACACACACAAATAAATACACACAAATAACCGGATTCCCAATCTTTTCCCATGTTTTCTGGGTTGTTGTCTTCCCCCCCACTGCCCATATTTTCCCATATTTTCTGCGGGATCGACGATTCGATCCTTGTGTCTGTGTGTTTTCTCCCCTCCTGAAACACGCGGTCCCCGGAAGTCCCGACCCTTTCCCCAGGACCAATTTTCCATCCCGAGTCGATCCTTGGCGGTCCCGGGACCCGGCGCGGGCCCAGAGCGGCGGAGAACGACGACAGATCTCCCGCCCTGACTTTGTCACGACGCGGGCATGTCTGGGCACGCAGGCCGGAGGCCAGAAAGGCCCGCCGCGCCCGCCAACGCTGACAGAGCGCCGCTGGGCTGCGGGCCGCGGTATGCCGCTGGCGGCCGCGCTGGCGGGGGCCATGTGCTCGGAGGGGGAGCGTTCCCGGATCCCCTTCGGAGGTGAAAATGAAGGCTACCCAGACATGATCGGGTCGTAGCAAAAATCAGGACGGGAGGTCTGGAGCTGTTTTGGGCCCCGGGGGGGGCCCTCGCCGGGGCTGGGGATTGTCAAACAACGACTCAGGATGAAAGGCTGGTCCCTGGGAAAGGGTCGGGATTTCCAGGGACGCCGTCCTGAAAAAATCAGGACGTCGCTTGCCTGGGTAGTAGCCCAGGCAGGGGAAAACAATTCATGTGTCCAGGGGCGCCGATGGTCTATGCCTTCGGCGAGGCTCCCGGGCGAATGCGTGTGGGCTGTTCGTCCCGATCGTCGCCACCGACCCCTGGCGTCGTGAACAAATCACGACGGGAGGCTTTGGGCCACTCTCGGCCCCTGGGGGCCCTTGCCGGGCCCAAGAGCTGCCAGACGACGCCTCGGGATGGGAACAGCCCGGCCCTGAGGAAGCTGTCCCAGACATGCGACGTCCTGATTTTTTCAGGACGGCGTCCCTGGAAGTCCCGACCCCTTCCCCGGGACCGTTTTCGTCCTGAGTCGTTTTTTGACGGTCCCGAGGCCCGGCGAGGGCCCCCAGAGGCCGAAAACGAAAAAACCTCCGCCCTGATTTCTTCTACGACGCGAGCATGTCTGGGGTCGAGACCTCCAGGGGTTGACGCTGTCAACAAGCCACGACGTCGGCAGTCTGGGTTACAGGGGCGGACCGGTTCAGGGGGGGAAGCATCGCACTGGCCTGGGCGATGCCTCGCGGATCGGCCCGCGAGGGCGGACCCGCACGGTCCTGGGCAGGGTGGGCTGGGCGATGGGGAGTCGATGCTTCCTTCTGCTCGCCCTCCTCCTCCTCCTCCTCCTCCTC
>CAUYUJ010015811.1:285603-311471 GCA_963575745.1 Prorocentrum cordatum | reverse complement strand
AATTGCACCACAGCTTGGCGCAAGGGTTACTGCTGGGCGCAAGGGTTACTGGATCGTGGGACGCTCCTTTCCGCATAAAGCATCTGCGCACCACCACTCTTCCTGGCCACAGCCATCCAGGGCCCCATGATGTTATATAGAACCTGTTGGGCTCGGCCAGGATGGCACATACACTATGCGGCCCCGTGATGGTGCATAGCACCTGTTCGTCTCGGCCGGGGTGGGACATACAAGATGCCGGGGCCCATAAATCCTCCTGGAGCATTGACGCGGGACTTCATCGGTTGAGTCGCGATGAGGAGGGGGCGGACAGAGGACATGTGCCTCCTGTCACGAGTTCGCAACACCTGGACAGGTTCGCTGGAGCCAGCGCTGAGGCACCAGGAGTGAAGCGGGAGAAGGAGGACGGCACCAGTGCCCTGCTGTAAGGAACAACCCGACGCAGGAGCGTCTGAAAACAATTGCGATGCCAGGGCCCTAGATACCCGGCGCTCCAATTGCTTCGTTGCGTGGGCCCTTGGAAGTCTGGACAACTTCCCTACGGTAGAAGGAAGCACTTAGTGGACACCTCCCCGCTCCCCAAAGCTCAAAGTTGGCACGCGCGGGGAAGACTGCGGTCGAAGTGCAGCTCATTCAATCCACCGCCAACATTGATCGTTGGGGGGGACACTAACAGATGAATGCGGCATAAGTGTTCGCTAATTTCTTCCGAGGCCTGCCAACGTTGTATCCTGAGCAGTTGTTTCACGGTCCCAGGGCCCGTCGAGGGCGCCCCGAGACCGAAAATGGCCCAAGACCGGCCGCTCCGACGTGTCGCGGTCTCGGACCTCTGGGGCCCAGGATGGCACCAGCCAGTGGTCGGGTAGGAGGTCGACTACAGAATGGATTCACCCCAGACCCGATTCTTCGCCGAACCTACGAAACGAAGACTCATACCATCTGTGCGGATTTGCCAACGCTCTGCGTAGTTGCTTGCCGATCCATCAAGATGCACAATGTTGGGGCACATCGACTCTGTACACCACACCCGTCAGCCATCAGGCATCTTACGAGAAACCAGTACTTCTCGTGGACCTCAGATCTCGCTCCATAAAATCAAGAATCTGGACCAGAGCCTGGGCGTGTTCTTCGAGCTGCTTTCTGCGCGGAGAGCGTCGCATCTGGACCTGGATTGCCCTTGGAGAAAACGCTTGGTGTGAAGCTCGCTTTCTTGGCGTAAGAGTATTCTTGAACCTTAGCAGGGGTGTACAGTAAACCCGCATAGTAAGGATGGACAACCTTCCCAAGGGTACCCTTGCGTTCTTACTCTTTCGGCCCATCCTCAGCGACGCTCGCTGGCCAGCCGCGCTCGAAAAATGCTGACGTGGCCATCCAAGGCCCTTGCACCCTTACCGCACATCTTTCTGATACGGGTTGACTCTAGTCGATCCCCTCTGCGCGAAGTGGTGCACGAAAACCCTCCCGAACCCGCCCCGAAAACCTTCCAGGAAGGGTTCCCGGAGGCTTTTTGAGGGTTTCAGGAGGGCCCTGGGAAGGGTTTTCGTCGCTTTCGGGGAAAGCCAGCCAGTGTATAGCGAACCCTGGGCTTTCTAAGTGTAGTCGATCCCCTGCGCGCGAAGTGATGCACAGGTGCCTTGTGAGCGTTTTTTGATTGATTCTTTTGCCGATCGGCGCGGGCCCTCGCAACCCCCCCCCTCCCCCCTCTCGTGGAGCAGATCTTGGCTGTTTGGGGCGCCTGCGTCTCCCCCGTAATGGACGCCCTCTTGCCAACAGTGGCATCACGCAGAGGGCCAGAGCCAGACCCCGCCCCCTCCCCTCCCCCGTCTGCCCCGTGCCGAAGGCGCTCACCGCTTCCCTGGTGCGCGGAGTGGTGCGGCCGTACCTTCTGCAGGCGGCGGCCCCCCCTCCGAGGGGGCCCTCCCCCCCGCGGGCGCGGGGGCCCTGCCCGAGGGCAGGCGCAGGCGCGATGCCGCCGAGGCCCCCGCAGAAGCGGCGGCGCCCAGAGAGCCCTGCCGGGGCGCCGCCGGGCAGGCGGCTTCGGGAGCCTCGCTCGGGGGGCAGGAAGCGGGTGTGGTGTAGATTACCAGCCTGGAACATATCCCTATTCCTATGCTGGGCACCTCCTCATCGCGATGCCAATCTAAGGGATTCCCTAAATCTTTGAGGGCGAACCCCTAAGATTGTCATCGCCTTTTGGCGTGTCAATCTTAGGGATAGGGATACGTTCGAGGCTGGTAAGTAAAGGGGTGTGGTGGCAATGCTGGATCTGGCGAGGTTGTCTATCGCAGAGAACCTCGCCAGGTCCAGCATTGGCGCTACACCCTTCTATGCAGCCTTTCGGGAGCCCTGAGACGGGGGTCAATGCAGGCGGGGGTCAACCGGAGCGCCCGATCTTGTAGGATCCTGCGGGGCCACGGGCCGCACTGCTGAGCCAGGTTTGGGTGCAGGGTCCTGCAGGATCCTGCAGGATCCTTCGCATGGACCCGGGTCTGGATGCAGGGTCTTGCGGGATTCTGCAAAGCTCGACTGTGACCCGAGTCTGGATTGACCCGAGTCAGAGAAGATCCCCGAGGTTTGAGTCGAAGAAGGAAAATCGCTACACATAACAAACTTTGGACGGTCCGCTCGGATTTCTTGGATCTGCGCTGGGACCCTCCCGGCGGCGCCTCCGGCGCTGTCCCAGGCGCGCTCCGCGCGCCAGGGAGGCGGGTCCAGCGCAGATCCGAGAAATCCGCGCGGAGCTGCAAACGTTCATGTTTGTAGCGCTTTTGTGTTTCTTCTTCTTCTATTTGAGACGGGGGCTCTTCCCCTTGAGAAGGACGAGCACGAGGAGGAACGAAGCGGAGAAGGAGGAGGAGGAGGAGGAGGGGAAGAAGGAGGAGGACGACGACGAAGAAGGACGTCAAGGAGCCTGAGAAGATGGACGTCGAAGAGAGGGGAGGGGGCTCGTAATCTTTTGGGGCCACCCTGGGGCCGGCTGTTTGGGGTCCTGGGGCCCTGAGAGGCCAGCGGGAACCTTGAGACGGGGGTCTGTGTCCAAACAAGTACGCACAAGTTTCGTATATCTAGGAACATTACATACGCACTTTTCGTGGATTCGGCGAACAAGTCGATTTTGGGGTAACTCATTCTTGAAGTCGATTCCCTGCTTGAAGGGTGCCACAAGGTCACGTGGAGCCAGACTCTATTGCCACCGCATCTTGCTCGTAGATCGCTCGCGCACTGCTGCCATCTGGGGCGCAGTGGCGGACTGACGAGCCCCCCAGGCGAAACTAGTCTCGGCGCGGTACTGGCAGCTTGCACCTTGGGATTGCCACGTCCAAAGCAAGCGAGCGGTGGTCAGCCAGAGCGCCGGATCTTGCATGATCCTGCAGGGCCAGGGGCGCGCTCGCCGAGGGGTGATCGGCGGGATGGCGACGTCGGCAGGGGTGGCCGGTCTCCTGATTCCCAACGACCGTTTTTTTTCCGGACGGGGCCTTGCCACTTCCCCCCGTGGAGGGTGGGACGCTCGAGGAAAAAATCCTGTAGGGCCAGGGGCGCGCTGACCCAGTTCTGGAGTGCACGATCTTGCAGGATCGATCCCGCAGGATCTCGGATCCCGCAAAGCTTGACTGTCCCAGGTGTGGAATGGCCCAGGTCAGTCGATCCCGACGGGCGCGGAGGGCTCTGAGCGGCGGCTCGCCCCAGGGAGGTTCCAGATTCCCAGAGCTCCGACACTCGCACAATTCTGGACTCGATCTCCTACTCGACCACTTGCTAAGGCCAATTTGGGCCTCAGAGGTCAGGCCCCGACAAAAATTGAAGCGGGTGGCTTTTGGCAGTTCTCGGCTTCCATGGGGCCCTCGCCGGGCCTCGGGATTGTGATGAAACAGCTCAGGACGAAAAACCAGGCCTAGGGAAGTGTTCCAGACTTCTAGGGCCCACGCGTCGAAACAATTGGAGCGATGTCTGGGTCCCCGACGAAGTAGCACAAATCTCGAAGATCGATGGGAGCTCGGATCGAGAAAGGCAGGAGGAGCAGAAGAAGGAGGAGGAGGAGGAGGAGGAGGAGGAGAAGGAGGAGGAGGAGAAGGAGGAGGAGGAGGAGGAAGAGGAAGAGAGATCGAGGAGGTTCGACGATCGAACAGACGGGGGTGGAAGGAGGGAGGGGGGAAGAGGAGGAGGAGGAGGAGGAGGAGGAGGGGGAGGATTAGGAGGAGGTTGAGGAGGAGGTGGAGGAGGAGGAGGAAGAGGAGGAAGAGGAGGAGGAGAAGAAAGAGGAGGAATAGGCCAATATTTGGAACGCATGATATTATATTCATGGTCAAGTATGATCTCGGCATCCACGGACCCTACGGGGTCGGTGGTGTGGCGTAAGCTAGCGAATCCACGTCCGCAGATGACGTGCTGAACGGCAGCGTTTTTCGGCGAACGCCTTAATGCAACGCCTCCCATGTATTCAGTGAGTGCGTAATCGTTCCATCTTGTACTATATTTCACCCCTATGCCTCCCCCCGCCCCCTGGAGTTTCGCCACATGTGCGTTCCAATATGACGACCCTCACCTTGGTGCTCGAAGCAATTGCCAACGCATGAAACATCGACACCGTCTGCCTCTTGGGAATCCTGGGCACCCAAGAGGGCTTCAAGACGTTTCAACATGGCCCCAAGACGGGCCAAGACAGCCCAAAACGAAAAGAGGCCCCCAAGAGGGCGCAGAAGGCCCCCGAGACGGCCCTAAGAATGGCCCACAAGAGCGCCTCCAGAGGCCTCTATATCCATAGTTTGCCTTATTTTGTGACGTTCCCGTGATCTTCGATTCTCGGAGGAGGAGCCGAGGGGCGAGGAGGGGAACAGCACGCACGGAGTGAGAGGGAAGGGAGAAGAGAGGGAAGGAGGCAGGGAGGCGGCAGAAGAGGAGGTAGGGGGAGGGAGGGGAAGTCAGAAGAGAATGAAGAAACACAACACATGTTCCTCGTCTACTTTGCATCGTATTGAACGTTTTCTATGTCGACTTCTGACAACCCGAGCCTCCAAAATTGCCCCACGACGGCCCAAGAGGCTCCCCCCAACGGGCCCCGAGCCCAAGAGGCCCCGAGAGGCCCAAAGATGGCCTCCAAGACGGGCCAAGCGGCCTCAAGAGGATGGCCCAAGAGGGCCCCACGACTGCCCCAACAGAGCCCCAAGATGACCCCCAGAGGCTCTCAAGAGGGCCCCAGAGGCCCCCAAAAGAGCCCCAAGACGGCTAAAGGCCTCCAAGACGCCCGGCCCCCAAGACAACCAAAGGCCTCCAAAAGGGCCCCCACCCGGCCCAAGAGGGCCCCAACAGAGCCCCAGGGAGGCCCCGAGAGGCCCCCAAGACGGCCGCCGAAGGCGTCCGTAGCCAGGCTCTGGCCCTTGGTGTGGCGGAGCGCCCACCCTTTGACCCGGGATACCGCACACACTCGTGACACTCCATGCGGTGCGCGCTCGCGCTCCGCTGTTACACATCGGCCGTGCTGCTGGGCGGCTGCTGGGCGCTCCGGCTTGGCGCGCGCGACGGCCCCGCCGCCCCCGCGGCCGCCGCCGCGGAGGTGCGCCGGCTGGAGGGCCGCAGGGCGGAGCTGGCGGCGGCCGTGCGGCGCCTGCAGTCGGAACTCGGAAAAGCCAAGACCAAGCTCGGCGAGAGCAGCGACGAGCTCGCCAAGGCCAGGGAGGTCCTCGCCGAGGCGAGGGCGAGTGTCGAGGCCGAGGCGAAGCAGAAGACCACAGCTGAGGCGGAGAAGGCCGTGCCCGGCGGCGTCGCTGGTGAGGCCGGGGGCGGCGCCGCTGCCGGCGGCGGCGGCGGGGCCGCGCCTGTCGGCGTCGTGCCGACGCCGTGGTGGAGGGAGGATGCCAACACCCAGATGCTGCAGATCCCCCCGACGTGGCGCCACAGCCTGGATCGCACAGGAGGCCGGCGCGACCGCGCGGGGCCTGAGACGAGGCCCGAGAAGGAGGTGACGGCCATTGTCACGCACGCCGGCAAAAACAGCCAGGAGTTCATCGATATGGCTGTGATGCTTGCCGTCTCGCTGAAGCGCCACGTGCCCGACTATCCCCGTTTCGCCATCGCGGTCAGAGGGATAACCGAGACGAACCAGGAAACGCTGGCGAAGGCTGGCTGGACCGTCGTCCTGGTGGACGACTGGATGGAGCTGCAGCAGAGGGAAAATGCCTCGCTGGTGCCGTTGGCGCAGATGAAGCTCAACGGCACGACGGGCGCTGGCCCACCACCCTCAACGGCACAGCGAGGACTGAAACTCCTGGATTTGGAGGCGATTCCCGACGAGGACAGGTTCTTCTGGCGTTGGGCGGACGTCTTCGAGAAACTCAACATGTTTAGGCTGCCGTTTGGCCGCGTCCTGTACCTGGATGCGGACACCTACGTCATGAGCGATCAGTTGGACTTCCTGCTGAACTCCACCACACTACCCAACGGCAACATTGGCATGGTGCACGACGGGTGCAAGACGGGCCCAGCTCAGGACGGCGAGTACAACTCTGGCGTCATGCTCTTCAAGCCGCACCGGGGAATGTTTACGAAGATGTTGAAGCTAGTCGGAGGTGTCATGAGCGGTGCGTTGGAAGCGAGGCACGATCAGCCGATCATCAACGAAGTTTATAAGGGCCGGGTGAGCGCGCTGGACAGGAAGTACAACTGCATAGACCTTACTGGCCGGACGGCGGCTGCCGAGTGTGCCCAGAAGTGCAACGAGGTGGTGGTCACTCACTTCACCGGCCTCCCAAAGCCAGCCACCGCCGACGAGAAGTTCCTCGACATAGTCCGGAGGCCCCACTCTCCGATTCTGCACTGCTTCAATACGAACCACGGCTCGTGCGGCGCCTGGTCGGAGTACTACTGCGACGTCCACCAGAACCGGCAGGCGCTGACCAAGAGGCTGCAGGATACTGTGGAAGCTACTGGGGGCTGCTGCCATAGCCCTCGGCAGGCGGACGATCCTCCCGAGTGCCGCGATGAGTGTCCGAGCCAGGTCAAGGTGGACGGCTGGATGCCCGAGGGAGCTGTTCCTGGCGTGTTCAACAAGACGAATCTTCCGTCTGACCCGGTTCTGAACGCGGGGCGGCCAATCTATGCTGGCCCCGCATTAACGGAGAGTGCCGGCATCAACGGATCTTCGTATATGTGGTATATGAAGCCGTACGGCAATTGGGTGATCGGCTTGAACTACAAGACGCCCGTAGCCTGGACCTACTCGCACGAGCGCGCGTCGTGCCCCTCGGACACCAGCCTGTGGAAGAGAACGGATGCGAAGACGGACGTGAATACGATGGTGTCTGTCGTCTCCGACAGCCCCATTGCGGCGGACATGGTGCTCGACTTGAAGTCTGGGTCTGGAGAATGGATGAAGTAGGCCAGTGTCAGCCGCCCCAGAGAGTTGTGATCCTGCTCGAAGCGTGGGCTCGCGAGTACAAGCGCAGCCAGCGCGGTCAAATAACCAACAAAACGGCCTCCGAAGGGACCAGATGGCGCAAGAGCTCCCGAAGTGGCCCTCAAGAGCCCCCAGGACCCCCGAAGGGGCTTCCAAGAGGCTCGCAAGAACCCCCAGGAGGCTTCCAAAAGACCCCAAGAGACCCCCTAACGGCCCCAAGAATCCACCAAGAGGCTCTCGCAATTGTATATTACTGGCGCGTTGTTGCAATGGTCATCTGGATTTGAGCTTGGCGTTGCCTTGTGCTGACTTTTTGTCGGCGGCGTCGCAACGCTCGAACGCGTGCACAGGAAAACCAGGGCGAGGAAGTAACTTATTCGCCGGAGCGAGCGTGCCGTAGACGAGGAACGGAAACGGAGGCGGTCACGGAGGCAGAGGCGGACGGAACGTATGGAAAGTCAAAGATATTGACCCCTAGGGCTCCAAGAGGGCCTCAAGACTGCTAAGATTGCTGCAAGACGGCCCGAAATGACCCTAAGACGGCTCCAGATGGCCCCAAGACGAGCCGCTCCCAGCCCAAACGTTGGCTGGGCCCCTCCGTCCACCCTCCGCGGGGGCGACTCGTGCTATGACCGCCCCCTTCCCCCCTCGCCCTGGTAACAACCGTACCGCCAGGGAATCAACAAATTGCTTCCAATAGGCCCCCAAGAGGCCCCAGCAGGCCCCCAAGAGGTCCCCAAGAAACTGCCAAAAACTCCAAGGAAGTCCCAATCGCCCGTGCTCTCTGCAGTCCGGACGTGCACCACGCGAAGCGAGAGGATCAAAACGGAGGCTTCTCCTCGTTTTCGCCTCTGGTGGCCCTCGGCGGTCCCCGGGACCGTCGAAAGACGGCTCGGGACGAGGACCGGCCTTGGGGAGCGGGTCGGTGGACTTCCGGGGATCCCATATGGTAAATATCAAGACATAGGTATCAGAAATTGGAACATATACATTACCAGTGGCGGGCTGTTCTTCAATCCCAGGATCTCTAAAGGATCCAGGACGACGCTGGGGTGGTGTGGTGTATACTTGTTTCTCCGATGTCCCGGGGAAACAACGAAAAATGTATACACCAGGGTCCCGTGCACAACAGGATCCGCTCTCCAATGCAAATTTTAATGCAGGGCCGGAAGAAGCGTCGGTGTACAGAGCTCGATTCCTTAGAGTATGTCTGGGGTTGGGAGGCTCATAAGGCCTCTGGCGTTCTAAGAGACATGTTGAACGTTCTCTGGGGGCCACATGGGCTTAACTAGTGTGCCCCAGAAGCGGCAGGGCCGTCTTTTCACCGCTTCCGAAAAACTGCCTCTTGAAACAGGAAGCGGGAGGAACAACAAACAATTGGCGACCAGGGGCGGCAAAAAATGGCTCTGGGATGGGAACCGGAGCCGGAACCGGCCAAAAAAGGTCGACGGAACCGGCAACAGAAACGGCGTCGGAACTGGCAGTAAACACGGCGAAACGGAACCGGTAAAAAGACGGCCCTGTCGTTGCTAGGGCCCGCGAAGCGCAGGGGGCTTCTCAGGAGGCGCGAGGGCTCCCGAGACGCCGCGGCGCCCTGGCGCCCTGTGAGAATCGGGTTGGCCCAGAAGGGAGTCCAGCGACAAGGGGGTGGCGCAACAGGTTTGGTGCAGTAGATTTGTGGGGTTGCCGTATGCAGCTGGGGCGGGGCGCACATGTATTGCTGCGCTTTCGCGTGCAATGCGCTGCTTGCAGCATGCACACTACAATACAATTCTCCGGCGCAGTACACTTGCAGTACAACTGCCCCAAATCTATTGCACCACCCCCTTTCAGCTGGACCCCCTTCTGGGTCACCCGAAGAAGGCCTGACCCCTCTGTTCGGGCCGGGCGAAAGGGGGGGATTGGGAAAGGGGGGGTTACGAAATTTGCTGCATGCAGCTGGTTTCGGCCTCACCGAGGGGCCCATTCCTCGATACATAGCCGCCTCCGGCGCCGGGAGGCGCCGGGAAAATCAGCTACGTGAGCTGATTCTCAAACCCCCCCTTTGCTATCCCCCCCTTTCGCCCGACCCGATCTGTCTTCTCGACGCGCCGCCGATCGGAGCGCCCGTCGCCGGGAGTCTGGCAGGCTTGCTCGCCGGGGCGGCCGGCGGGGGGCTTCCCGGCGAGCCGCGGAAGGAAAGCGTGGAGACCACGGAAGTCTCAGGGGCGGAAAAGAGGGGGGTGATGACTAGGGGGGGGTGGATATCATGGCGGGGTCCATGATTTTTCTCCAGATTTCATGGCGCCTCTTCTTATTTTATCACGTCCCTAGCCCCCCCGCTGGGCCGCGCACATGCTGCCGGTCATGATTTGCACCCCCCTCTTGGCCGCTCCCGAAAGTCGAGAAAGCTGCTTGCGCGCATGTCGTTTTTTCGCCTCCTCCGCCCCCCCCCCACACCCCAGTGCTGAACGAAGTCCGGCGGCGACGGGGGTGCGGAGGAGGCGGCGGCACCATGCCACGCAAGTGATCTTGCAGGAGTCGGCATCCAAACATCAGGGGTGCCAATACGGGGGGCTGGCCGGTGGGGCGGAGGGGCGCGTCCTGGCAAGTATTGCTGCACGTAAGAGTGACCTTTCGCCGGAGTGACCTTTGGTGCGGGGTGCGGGCCCAATGGGGTCCCCCGATCGCCGAACGCGATGCGGTAGTAGCGTCTTGCGCGCTCGTGTTTTGCCCCCCGCGGCCATCGAAAAAGCCGCGCACCAAAGGTCACTCTTTACCCAGGGTCACTCTTGCGTGCAGCCGATGGGCGCCGCGGGGAAGCGTCCTGGCAGGTGCCTCCGAGCGCCTCCAGGGAAGCGTCCCGGCAGGCTCCTCCGCGAGCCCCGAGGGTCGGGGGCGGAAAAGAAGGGGGTGATGACTAGGGGGGGGGGATATCATGGCGGGGGCCATGATATTTCCCCAGATTTCATGGCGCCTCCTCTTACTTCATTACGTTCCTGGCCCCCCCGCTGGGCCGCGCACGTGCCGCCGGTCATGATTTGCACCCCCCCCTCTTGGACGCCCCCCTCTTGGCTGCTCCCGAGAGGGGGCGCCTTTGCAGGCACCCTTGGGCCCGTGGCGGCGTCCTGGCCGAGCCGCCCGATCCTCGCCGATCGGGGAGGGCTTCCCCCTCGCCGATCCTCCGCCCGGGATCGCGGGGAGGGCTCCCCTCCGCCGATCCCCGAAGAAGAAAATATCCGAAGCGCTATGAACAGAAGCTTCTGGCGCTCCGTGCGGATTAGCTGGATCCGCGCCGGGCCCCCCCTGGCGGCGCCTCCTGCGCGCCCAGCGCGCTCCGCGCGCCAGGGGGGGGGGTCCAGCGCAGATCCAAGCAGTCCGCGCGGAGCGCCAAAAGTTTACGTTCATGGCGTATGCCCTCTTCTACCTAGGAAGTGCCCCCCCCCCCCCTGGAAGTGCCTCCCTCCTCCTCCTCCTCCTCCTCCTCCTCCCTCCCTCCTCCTCCTCCTCCCTTCTCCTCCTCCTCCTCCTCCTCCTCCTCCTCCTCCTCCTCCTCCTCCTCCTCCTCCCCCTAGCCCTTCTGCGCTCGAGCGAGCGTTGCAGGGACGTCCTTCAGAAGGGCCCGCGTTCCTGCGAGCCGAAATCTCGGGGGTTCTCCCCACAGCTTTCTTTCACAACGACCTTGGAGCCATGGCACCATGGCATGCGGATCGACTTGTGCGGCAGCAGCAGCAGCATCTTCTCCACCTGCGCCAGCACCCTGGCGGGGGTGGTGTGGCTGGCGCTTCACCTCTTCCTTCGGCTGGTGCAGCAGGGGAAGGCAAGTGGACGTGCTTGCACTGCGGCTGCAAAAAGAACAAGTCGGGCTGGATCCAGTGTAAGAATTGTCTCCAGCTGCGTCATGCACCGCGTTTTTTCCACGCCGCCCTCTGCTGGAGGCGCTTGGAGCGCCGCGCCGCCGCCTGGCCAGTGGGCCTGGCAGGGCGGCGCGTTTTCGCCTCAGGCTGATGGTGGCACGCATCCTCTTCGTCCAGGCCCTATCTACCATTTTCCTGGTGGTGGAGCGGCGCCCGGTGGTGGAGGAGACAATGGGCCCATCCTCGTGGCCGACCCCAAGGACGAGTTGTCTCAGCTCAAGGCCTTGGTCGCCCAGTTGCGCGCGGTCGGCGACACCGAGAGGGCCTCGAGGTACCAGGCCAAGGTTGACGCCAAGCAGGCCGCCCTCGCGGCCTGCTCCAAAGACCCGCCGCTGCAGCAGCAGGTCAACCGAGCCTTCCACAGCATGCGGACCATCGAGAGCCGCTTGGGCAAGGCGGCTACTGCATATGAGGCGGCGGAGCAGCAACTTCGAAACTTGCGAGATCGTGTGTCCACGTTGTCGTCGGAGCTCGAGGCGGCTGAATTGTCGCACAAGGCGCTCGTGCAGAAGCTCCACGCCCATGTCGAAGGAGATCCTCCTGTTTCTGCGCCCTGTCCCGAGCCAGGCATCTCCATCGACGACATCTTGGCTGGTAAAGAGGTTCCGAACAAGTTCGAGTCCCTTATCCAGCTCAAGGCCGACGATTACGAGTTGTCGCCTGAGGAAGTCGAGGAGAACGACAAGAGGGTGGCTGCGTTACAGGACGGTCTGCGCAAGGCTGTCACGGATCTGTTCGCGGAAGCCAAGAGCCAGGCTGATCGTTTCTGCGAGAAACAGCGCCAGGCGCAGTTGCGGCTCACGGCCAAGAAGCGGAAGACTGGAGACGCTGCTGCAGCTGCTGCCCCTGGAGGAGAGCAAGCCCCTGCAGATGGCCGCCCCAGACCTCCTGATGCAGCGCCTGCTGAAGGCGGAGCTCGCGAGGCTGGGCCGGCTTCGGGGGCGACTGCATCTTCGACGGGGGTTTCCACTGCGGCGAGTTCGGCGGCTACTCCTTCTACTGATCCCCGCGAGCGGGCAAAGGCTATTTTGCAGCAGCCTGCCCCCCCTGCCACTGAGTCGTGACTTTGGCAGGGGGGTAGTTTCTTCTTTTGATGGCAGCTCGATCGATTCAGCTGCCAATCCTTATAACTTTTCGTTGCGCCATCCTGTTTCGGCCCACGGTCCCTTGGCGGGGCCCTTTTTCCCTGGAGGCACGACGCTGGGAACGTATATGAGCCCAGCGGAGTGCCCCAGGGGTCGCCACTCTTTACTCGTCGAGGCCCAGGGGTGTTTTTGGTCAGGTCAGGGGGAGGCATGGCCTCCTCTCTTGGGGTCGAGCTGTATGCATGCCTGGGGGGAGAGTTGGCCGTGGGGGCCACCCGTCAACTCCTCATCATCGGCTCTGCCGCTTCCTGTCCTGGCTTACCCCCGTCTGACGCTGTCCAAGTTTGCTGTCCAGGGGCCCTTTTTTTCGGGCGTTCCGTCATACTTTGTCCAGGGCTAAGGGGGCCCTGCGGCGTAGTCATGGCCCATGCAGCCCCTATAAGGTGCCCCTGAGAGCTCCTGCTGCCCCGTCGTCTAAAGGAGGCAGTTCTCGGGACAGACCCATGTCTCACCGAACCGATCAGTCTGTCGAGCTTTCCTGTTGGTACTTGTTGTCCGATCTTCGAGACCGGTAACGTTTCAGGGTGGGGGCCTGGCCAGTCCTGGTTGAAGAGAACCTCAGCACACGTGGTGTGCTTGCAGGAGCACGTGCAGCTCCCATCCCAGATCGTTTCGGCGTCCAGTTGGTGTACGAGGCACGGCTGGAAATCTTTGTGGAGTCCTGCTCCCCTGGGGGCGTGAAGGTGCTGGTGCGTAACGGGCTCGGCTTGCGTGCACCTTCCTCTGGACATGAATTGGTTCTGGCTCGTGCTGTTGCTGGCGTCGCCGAACTTCTTGGATCGTGCCCGATCCTCGTGGTCTCCTCCTACTTTCACGATTGCGAGGACCTTTCGGACAGAAATGCTCCCCTTTTAACTCAATCCTGATCCTTGGGAAGGGGCCTTTGGGTTACCGTTTCTGGTGGGGGCCGACTTTAATATGGAGCCTAATGTTGTGTTCGACTCGGGTTTCCAGGACTTTGCTAAAATCACTGCTCTGGCCACGGGTGAGCACACTTGTCGGTCCACCTCGGGTCTTAAACAATTCGATTATTTTTTAGCCAGCCACGGTCTGGCGAAGGGGGTTGCTAAGGTGGAGACGATTCGGTCTGCGAATTTGACGCCTCACTGCCCTGTTCGAGCCACCCTGCATCCGCAGGTGGGGAGGCTTAAGTGTCTGGCTTTTCGGAACCCTCCTCCGCTGCCAGTGTCGCCTTTACCACCGGTTTGCTCTTTTGTCCCCGCTCCCGTGTCCAAGCATCTTCCTGGGGTCCTGGATGCGTGTAAAAGGGCCCTTGGTAGGCTCGATTTCGGGGACGCTCAGGCTAAACTCGATAAGTGTTACAAGTTGTGGGCTAACGCTGCCGAGAAGGAGGTTGGGGTGGCCTCGGGCACCCAGCTCCCTTACTGGGGAGCGAGAGGCAAAGCGCCTCAGCTGAGCTGGGAACCGATTCTCCCTCAGGGTGCTGCCCCTCCGTGTGCCGAGCTTTTTGCGGGTAGGTGGCTCGGTAACCTTTTTCGGGGACTTTTTGGGACACTGGGAGGCGTCCAGCGAGGCTGGCATCCGCAAGGTTCTGGGGATGATCCAGCAGCCTCCTCCTCAGGTGGTCGCCGCCTGAGGGCCTTTGACTAAGTTTTTTGAGCAGCTCACTGCTCTCATTGCCGACTTGCCGTCGTACGGGGTAGCCGTCGACCAAGGCAAACAGAAAATGCCTTCAGAATGTTCCGGGGAACGCCCTCCGGAACATTCTGAGCACAACGGCCTCCCCTCCCCTCTTCCTTCTCCCCCTCTTCCTCCCCGTTCCTCCTCCCCTCTTCCTCCTCCCCCTGCTGGTGGTCCCCCCCCTTTTCCTCCCCCTTCCTCCTCCCCTTCCTGCCCCCCGTTGTGCTCAGAACGTTCCGGAGAGACCTTCCCGGAAAATTCTGGGAGATTTTCTGGCCCTCTTGACACAGGCTCGTGGAAGTCGCGCTTCGACGCGATCCATGCCGACTTCGTAGCTGCCCTCGGGGTCGTCGAGGCCCAGGCCAGGACGGAAAGCGCTAAGGAATTTCGGGTCTGGATCCTTTACCGTGCTGACAGGGGGGCCCGCAGGGTTCACATGGTTGCCAAGGGGGCTACAAAATGGGTCCCGTCGACGACCCTCTCCCTGGGCAAAGAGATTGTGTGCGATCCTCTCTCTCTCTCTTTCAGGCTAAATGTGCCAAGTTCACTTCCTTGTGGGGGGACGGTCGTGCCCAGGATTGGTTCGTCCATGACGCTCTGCAGGATGAGTTGCCGTTGGTTCCCATCGAGGCTGTTCGGGCCTTTTTCCAAGGGGTTCAAAGAAAACGCTTCGGATGTGTCGGACGGTTTTCACATGAGACACTTCAACATGATGAGCGACCACACCTTGGAAGGATTGGTTCGGATTTCTGCTTTCATGGAGCTTGGGTCCATGATTCCGCAGCAATGTGCGTTAGTGCTGCTGTCCCTCATTCCTAAGGCGTTTGCGGGCTTCAGGCCTATTGGCACTTCTTGTGCTCTTTATAGGGCCTACGGCAGGGTCCGTCGTCCTTTGTGCAATCAGTGGGAGATGACGAACGCTCGGGGGTATTTCGCCGCGGGTCCTTTCGAGGGAGCTCAGGATGAGGTCTGGCGCAAGTCGTTTCGAGCCGAGTCCAGCGTGAAAGACAAAGGAGAGGCTGCGACGGTTCTTCTCGACCTTTACAAATACTATCAGACGATCGATATCAGGCAGCTGCTCCTTCGGTGCAAAATGGTTAAGTTTCCGCTGGGCCTCGCCAGAGTGGCTGTTTGCATGTACCTGCAGTCTCGTTGGTTCTGCCTGGGGGGGTCACGGTCGGGCCCTTTTGGGCCAGCAGGGGGATTGTGGCGGGGTGCAGCCTTGCCACGACCCTCATGCGGGTGCATCCCATTGGGGCCCTGGACCTTTTGGTGTTGCCGAAGCAGGTGCATTTCAAACTCTACATCGACGACAGTGGTCTGTTTGCTACAGGGTCGTCGGACTACATCCTCACTCATCCTGCGGTTGATCAGTTGCACGTGGCTCTGCCGGAGGGGGTCGGGGCGTTTGTGTCCGACGACCCTGGAAACAGGTCTGTTATTTGCTCTTCGCGCGCCCTGGGCAAGCAGCTCGGTGCGCGCCTCGGAGGCTTAGCCGGCCCCCTCGTTTGTTTTGCTTCCAATTTAGGTGTCGACGATGCTGCGCGAAAGTCTCGCTGAGTGGCCGGCCGCTCGTGTAAGGCTAAAGCCAGGCATGCCAAGTCTAGGATGTTCTGCAAGAGGCTTGCTCGCTTGCGACATACCGTCGGCGGCCGTGTGACGAGAAAGGTCTTCGCTTCGGGGTCGATGGCGACCAACTTTTTTGGGGCCGATATTCACGGGGTCACGGATCATGAACTTCTGGTGTGCAGGAGACAAGCTGGTTCTGTGCGTCAGCCTTCGGCCCGAGGCAGGTCGTTGACATGCCTCCTTCTTGCGCACGATGAGCCGTGCTGGCTTGCGTCGGTGGCTCCCATTGTGCGGTGGGCGAAGGAGGTTTGGATCTCGCACCACAGGCTGCATAGTTATTCGGTTCCGCTGCCAGAGCTGCGCGAGGCCTGGGACGCTGGATTTCGTGGTGAGTCTGGCCTGTGGCGATCCGTCGGAGGCCCGGTGGGAGTTCTCAAGAAATCTTGGGAGCGCATCTCTCGGCTTATGGAGTCATTTTCGGTCTTCACTACCGATCAGGGGGGTAGAGTTTGTTTGACCGAGATTTCTCCTGCCCTTCTCAAGTCCCTCCTTAAACGTGCTGTGACCAGGGGTTTGGAATGGGACCTGGGGCTAAGCTTAATTTGGATGGCAGTGCGTGTGTCGACGGTGTTTTGCAGTGGCTTCGGAGCTCTCGACTCACCCCCTTCGAGACAGGTTGTGTTCGGGCTCTGATCTGCGATGCGGTTTATACTCGTCAGCGCGCTGTCAACTTAGGCTACCAGATTGATGCGTTGTGCCCTCTGTGCCTTCGTTGTCCTGACACTTTAAGGCACCGTCTTTGGCACTGCGAGGCGGCGTCTCAGGAGAGGGACGTGCTTTTGAAGGGCGAGGTCCTCAAGTGGGCGGAGGAGTCGAACAATGCTCTGGCGTGCTTCGGGGTCTTCCCTCATCCTGCTGAGTACTTTCCCAAGCCGCTGCGCTCTGGGGGTATCGAAGTCGAGTGGGTCTCGGAGCCTGGCGAGGGGGTCACGGTGGACAATGTGTTTGTCAGGGATATCTTCGGCGACGGTTCTTGCTCGCGAAGGGTGGTGAGGGAGCTGAATCGTGCTGGCTGGGCTTTCTCGCTCTGGAACCGTTCCACGGGTCTGGAACTCACTCGAGTTCGAGGGCCCGTGTGGGCCCCCACTCCGCAGACCCCTCAGGCCGCTGAGTTTTTCTGTTATTCGATTTCCCAGCAATGGTCAAGCGGGGAGTGTGACATATTTTTGGACTGTCAGAATTGCGTGGATGTCCATTCTTTGCCGTGGGCTGAGCAGGCGTCGCCGAAGAGAGCCTACGCGGGGGTGGCCCAGTTCTGTCGCCCTTTTTCGGGCCGTTGTGCTGTGCATAAAGTTCGTGCCCGCCAGTCGGCCAGTGAGGATGGGGATTGTTGGTCGGCTTACCTTCGCGAGGGTAACCATGTTGTTGATATTTCGGCCAAGGTTGCTGCTTCAATTCGTCCTGAGCCGTGTCCTGAAGATGCGGAGAAGCTGAAGCGAATTGCGAGTTGCCAAGACAGTTGGAATCTTGGCGGCTAAGATCATGCCCCTGTGGCCCAGGTTAGTAATGGGTCCCGAGGTGCAGCGAGTGCCCGTGCCGCCGCCGCCGGCCGCGTCTCACGACAGGAAAGGCCATGTCTGGTCTTGGACGGGTCGATTCTGGCAGTGTTTATCTTGTTTCCGCGGGTCCAGGTCTTCCGCGAAACCTCCCAGGGGCTCCTGCCGCGGTGGCCCTGGGGTCGGGATCCGAGGTTTCGATGCTCCTGCTGCGTCGGCTCTGGGGCGCAAGATGCTGTTTCTCAGCGCCAGTGATGGCAGTTTTGTACATGTCTGCCCCCGGTGTAAGTTTTACACTGGAGGCGGGCAGATTCGAGCTTCAAAAGAATCGTGCCGGCCCCTGCCGAAAACGGGGGCCCAAGGTAGGCGGTTGTCTTGGAAGCGAATCACGCAGGGTTCGCGCCCTAAGCGTGGCGGCGTTTCGGTCGAGGTCGGCCCCTGGTGCGACGATAAGGAGGAGGAGGTCTCCGCTTCCCTCGAGCATCCCCCCCCCCCCCCCCCCCATTCAGAGGTGGAGGACGATGCTCGCGCCCTCAGCCGCGCGTCGAAGACATTGCGGCTGCTCGAGGCGGCGAGCGGCGGTCGGTCTCGAGGCTCTGCGTCTGCCGCTGCCGATCCCGAGTCGGGGTCCGATTAATGGTTTTTTTTTTTTTTTTTTTTTTTAAAAAAAAAAAAAAATAAAAAAAAAAAAAAAAAAAAAAAAAAAAAAAAAAAAAAAAAAAAAAAAAAAAAAAAAAAAAAAAAAAAAAAAAAAAAAAAAAAAAAAAAAAAAAACATGCCCCTTGGCGGGATCGCCCGCCGCCTTGGGTGCAAGTGGGCAGATTAGTGCCGTGCCCCCCAAAACAAAATCCCCCTCCTCCCCCCTCCTCCTCCTCCTCCAAGGCCCGAGCCGTCGGAGGCTTTCCCTGGCGGTGCGCTTTGCTTTCCGCAGACTGATCATCGCCAGATCTTCCAGAGTTCACTTTCCATATCGGCCTCGGGCCTAGCGCGCCAGCCGCCCGACGGCCAGCCGCGCAGCAGCGGGACACGGCTCGGCCGGAGCCAAGGGAGTCCGCATCACATCGTCGCGAACGGTATCGCAGAGCGGACGACCGTCTTTGGTTGAGACTTGTTGCCGCGCACGATCGAGTTCAAGATCTCGAATTGAGTGATAGAGTACAGGAGGCCGAAGTGCGTTTGAATTCACATCATTCGTCTCAGTCAATGAGCACGTGGACGTGCTCGCAATGTGGAACTACAAACTTCTTGGGAAGATCCTCGCGCCGCTCGCGTTCCTCCGTCTTTCAGGACCACCCCGGGGCATCGACTTCTCGGCGCCCTGCAAAGGGGGAAGGCGAGGCCGCGGCAGAGGGCTTTGTGCGAGACCCGTGGGTCCGCGCGCCCCAGACGCAGGGCGCGCAGCCCGATGGGCCAGATGCGCGCCCGCGCGCCGCGAGGAGAGCCCTCAGCCCCGCCGTGTCATTCGCTGGAGAGGAGGAGGAGGAGGAGGACGAGGATCGACAGCTTCTGGGGATCATGCCTGCGCAGCCGAGAGTCGCAAGACATCGCTTTCGGCACCCTGGAGATCTGCCGACAGATGCGAGTCCTTCGGAGAGAAAGCAGTATATTGCCAAGAGACGTCAGGAGCTCAAGACACTGGCAGCTTCTATTCGCATGAAGGACGACATTGGCGAGAGCTCAGAGGACGAGAGAGAATGGTTCAGTGTTTTGCTCACATCCATCAATCTGTGTCGCTCGTGGCAGGACCAACACGATCGTCAAGCTACAGCGCTCAGCCGTTCTCGTGCTCGTCTGGATCATTTGAACACTTCTATCGAGAAATGGAGAACGAGCTGGAAGTCCTACGTCAGAAAAAGGACGTTGCGGACGAGTGGGTCAATCGGCGCGAGGGCGCGCTGATGGAGACCACCGAGGAGCGCCCCGAGAATCATCCTGTTCCAGTGGATGGAGGAGGGCCTGCGGTGGAGCCGGCGCCGCGGCCGAGGCAGGTGGGGCTTCAGCGCCCGCAGCCTATGACGGTGGGGCCATCGGGGCAAGGGGCGATCAGCGCCCCGCAGCCTGTGCCGCCCATCCGACCTGCACGGGTCCCAGATCTTGCCTCCATCCAGCAGCAGCTGGCCTCGATGGCGGACGCTATGAATTCTTTCCAGTCCAGTGTGGATGCTCATGTGTCCACGCTCTCACAACAGATAGCAGGGGTCCGTGATCGGCACGATGCACTGGTCATGGCCATTCGGCCGCAACACACTCCAGAGCAGCAGGCACTCCTGGTTGGAAACCGAGCTGCCGCGCCATCGCCTGGCCTCATCCTCAATCAACCCCCCCCGCCAGCTGGCGCTCCCCCTCCTGCCGCTGCACCCCGAGCTGTTTCAAGGTCGCCGAGAGGCGCCGCAGGCGGAGAGAGGGCGAACGAGGTGACAGAAGCAGCTGCCACAACGGCCGAGGAGGCAGAGGAGGTGGGGTAGCCTCACCGCCCACTCCGATCAACCAGGATCTCGATCTCCTGGATGGGAGTGGGCAACCTCTGTATCGAACGCTAAGGTCTGATAAACCTCAAGCAGGCGCCCTAGTAGACTCACTTAAGGTGCCCTGGGATTTCAGTATATGTCAGGACTGGGAGCCCCTCTCCGCTTATCTGCTGCAATCATCCTTGTCTTGCCTCCCGCTTCTCCCCCCGTGGTCTAACAGCTTGCAGGGATGCAATCTCATTGTTTACACGGACGGATCAGGGGGCGCGTCTTCCAGCCCTCCCGCGTGGGTTTTCGCGGTTGTGGTTGAAGGGCCTAATCAGAGCAGATGGTTGGGGGGGGGGTTCTTGCAGGAACACTTGAGGCGGAGCATCGCGACATCCCCCCAGCCTTCGCAGTTTATGGTCCGAGGTCGTCGCTCTCATCTGGGCGATTTCCTGGTCGCATCAAGCAGGTATCGACTCAGCCACTTTCTTTCTCGACAATTTGTTAGTGGCACGTGCTGCTGGGGGGGGTCTCAAACATTCCTCCTGTCAACGGATATGCCACAGCTCTGCGCTCTCTAGTTTTGCTTTGTTAGGTTGAGCGCAAGCCCTCGTTCGTTCACGTGCGAGCGCGCGAAGATGATCCGCTCAATGAGTTGGTGGACTCGCTCGCTGCGCTTGCTATTCTTAATGTTATCCCCCCCCCCTCGACGTCCCTGGGGCGCGTTGTTGGAGGACGCCCTCGTTGCCGAATGGGCTTGGCTCGAAAAACTTGGGCCTTCGTTGGGTTTCCAGTTCCCCCCGCTTCACGAAGAAAGAATGATTTTGGTTACTGATGCACCAGGTCATTGGAGATCCCCCCCGTGGTCACACCCTCTAGGAGGTGAGCATGATCTCCCGTTCTCGGTCGCTAAGATTTCACCTGAGCCTGTCGCTGATTATAAAATCCAGTTTTTGCTAGCTTTTGCAAATGTTCTGTCGCTGCAGGCTTCAAAGAAAGGACCTCCGGAGAGGGTCGGTATGTTTGCGCCGGGTAGGCCACGGACGCTTGCCAACCAATTCTCCAGACAGGGCTTGCACATCATTGGCACGGTGGAGTCTTGTATGCCGCGGGAAGGATGGGCACATACTAGGGACTATCTTGTCTTGCATGGTCCGAGGTCTGAGCATGCTACTCATGGTTGTTCGTTGTGGCTTAGGCGCAGCGTGCCGTTTGTCCCGCAGCTCTCCACCAGTGCGATTACAAGAGACGTTGTCACGGTCGTTATTGCCATCCCTACGGTTCTAGTTGTCCATGTCGCCATCGGGGATGCTACTTTCACTTTCTGCGTAGGCCATGTTCCTCATACTAAGAAGCACAAGCTGGAGATCAAGGAATGGTGGGGTACTTTCGAGTCTATCGTCAGAGAAGCTCGCCTCCATGCCCCTCGCGCCTTCGTTCTTGTCGATGCGAATGCTGATGTTGGGTCTGTTGTTTCGTCTGCCAAAGGAGCCCTGGCCAAGGAGAAGGAAAACTTCAATGGAGAATGCTTTCACCGTTTCCTCCTCGATACCTCCTTCTTTGCACCCTCCACCTTTGTTGGGGGCCCGCTCAAGGCCAAGACATGGACTCCCCCCGCAGGGCTTCTTCCCTACTCGTAGGCTAGATTTCATTTGTGCCCCACTTGATCTCCAGCGCGCCGTCGCGAGGCCGCGCGTCGACGATGCCGTTGACCTGGCGGTCAAGCGACCCGATCATGTGCTTGCGCAGTTGCAAGTAGAGCTCACTCTGCCGTCTTTGCGCAATTTTCAGGTGATCCTAGGGGGCGAGCCGAGGTTTGACCGTGCCAAGTTTCAAAGCGATTCTGTATTAAAAGATTTTGAAGAGTATATGCAGCATTGCCCTCGGCCGTCTTGGGGGGGGCCCCCGTCTAGACACTGTGAGAGTATCAATTCATATGTCAAAGAAGGCATGGCCCGATTTTTTCAAGCGGAGCCGGAAGTCAAGACATTGGGACACCCTCCGGAGACAGCCAGACAGATTGAGGCCCTGCATCTTACCAGGCGCTCCTTACGTCAGCTGCGGTCTGCAGCGACGCTGTTGAGCGCGCGTATCATTTTGGCAGGATGGAGGCAAGCCAGTTGGTCTAAGTCCTGGGTTCCGTGTCTTCCATCCTCTCTTTTTCGTCTGTCTTCTACTTGCTCCTCTCTCCTCCTACGCGTCTTCGTTGCTTGGAGAGAGGTCCGAGAATGTCGGGATCGTCATGCTGCTCTCGTGTTGCATACGGCTAAAGTTCCAGAAGCTTGCCTCCATCTCTCTGCGCAGCTCGGCCGCATTTCCCAACAGGCTCACGCTACAGTTAGGGCCGCACTCAAGATGAGATGGAAAAGGAGAGGACGTGGCAGGGTCAACCTTCCAGCTCTGGCCAGTTGTGACTTCGCAGCCGTCTTCTTTTTGCTCGCTCCACTTCTGTCCTCCAAGAAGCCTCTCCTGTGGGGGGACATCCTATGGCGCTCCCGCCTGTTGGCTATCAGGTTTTCCCCGTTCCAGTTTTGGCTTGTTGAGCCTTTTCTGTTTTGGAGGTCAATCGTCGAGCATCGCTGGGCGCTGCAGAAATACTGAGGAGCATTGCCAAAGAAGTTCCCGATGCCTCGTCGGCAAGGGATTATACCAAGGCTCACGCCTCCCTCCGCGCACTAGGAGCCTCAGGCAAGCGTCGCGAACAGCTCAAAGTTCTTCCTTCAGTTAAATTGCCCGACGGGACTTTTGCTCCCACCGCGCCCCTCGCTCATCAGAGGTGGATGGAGCACTTTGCAGGACAGGAGTTAGCAGCTGTGGTCACACCTGCCTTATTTGCTTCTGTGTTTTTAAATAAGCCTAAGGATGACCTTGGGATAGATAGATCTTGGAAGGCTGCCCCCACCCTGTTGGAGTTCGAGCGTTCTCTGAGAAACACGGGTCCTGCGGCGGCTGGACCTGATGGCCTCCACGGGGCCTTCGTTCGGGCTTGTGCCCCCCCCTTGCTCCCTCGCTTTATCCCCTCGCGTTTAAAAGCGCCATGCTGCTTTCAGAACCGGTTCAGTGGAAAGGGGGGGACCTGCCGCACATGCCCAAAGGAAGGGGGACATCTATGCCACGCCAGAGTCCAGGTCTATTGTCGTTGCTTCGCATATAGGCAAGAGATGTCACTCCTGTCTTCGCACCAGGATGCCCCCAGTGCTGCGCAGCGTTGTCGGGCAGCACCAGTTTGCATGCATCCCTGGCAGAGGCGCACCTATGGCTATTCTCTCAGCGCGCAGTCTACAAAGACTCGCCTCGGCCAAAAAATTGCGCATTGCGTTTCTGTTTGTTGCTGTAATCAATGCCTTCTATTCGTGTGTGCGAGAGCTGGTGCTTGCCACTGACGCGTCAGAGGCGTCCCTGTTAGCGCTTCTCAGGACCACGGGTTTCCCCGCTGGTTACTTGCCTCGCCTGCAAGAGCACCTTCAGCAGATCCCGCTTTTGCATAGACACTATCTTCCAGAACATTATGTTGCCATGGTCCAAGAGGCCTTTCGCACGGGTTGGTTTCAGGTCCCAGGCGCACAAAAGATTGCCATTACTCATCAGGGTACTCGGCCAGGGACCCCATTCGGGGATGCTATTTTATTTTTTGTCATTGCGGAGGCCACGGCCAAAGTTTCTGAGGAGCTTGCTCGCGAAGGGCTTGTGTTTAAGATCCCTCAGCCTTCCGAGTGGTTCGCTAAGGGGCCTTCCCCAGAGTTGTTGCCCTTCCCTGGCATGGTTTACGCAGATGATTATTGTTTTGTCTTTGTGTCCAGTTCCGACAAGTTTCGCCAGGATCTGCCAGTGTTTTGCCGCGTTGCACTCAACGCTTTTGCCCCCGTCGGCCTGGCCCCCCATCTTAAGGTAGGCAAAACAGAGATCCTGATGGAAGTCAGGGGCAAAGGCGCCCCCGCTTTTCGCAAGGAGCTGTTTTCCCAGCAAGAGCCCTGCATTTCGGCCCCGGGGTTGGTTTGGGGGGGAAAGGCGATCTCGATTGCCAGGTCCTCCCTGTACCTAGGTTCGATACTGGACGACAAGGGTTCCCTGGGTCCCGAAATCACTTATAGAGATAGGGAGGCAAGCGGCGCCATGCAGACTTTGCGCAAGGCTATCTCCAAGGCGCCTGGCAAGGACATGGCGCCCAAGCTGATCTTCCTGGACAGCCTGTCGCTCAACGCTGCCATGTGTGCCTCAGGGACCTGGTATTCTTTGCTCAAATCGGATATGGCCAGATTCCACTCGGCGTATGTTAGAAGATACCGATCGATCCGCAGGATGCCTCGGTTCGAAAAAGGAGGTCCCACTGACAAGGCTATATTGGCAGCTGCTGAGCGTCCGCTGGCTTCCTCTCTCTTGAGAGTATCCAGACTTAGATTGTGTTGCCAGGTTTTGCACGATGGACCTGCCCCACTCAGGGCCATCATTCAGGAAGAGTTTCGTGTGTCCAAGACAAGCTGGCTGCAAGGAGTGCTAGGAGACTTGGACTGGCTCCGATGCGCTCATTTTAAGTTTGCTGGTTTTTCTCAGCCTAGTCTTGAGCCTATGCCCTGGGTCAAGGAGATCATGCGTTCCTCGTCGGCATGGAAACGCACACTCAAGGAGGCTCTAAATGCATCTGTGGATCGTTAAAAGCGGGATGTCAAGGCTAGAGCGTGGGAGATCAGAGTGCTCAGCGAGCTGACTGCGGCAGGATTGCCGCAAAGAAGAGATCTACCCGTCGCCCGCCCTCCCGAGGATCAACTGTCCTGTCATTTCTGCGCGTCCAGGTTCGATTCGGTTCGATCATTGGATGCGCACACTCGCACGAACCATTTTTCTTACACTGATTTAGCTCGGGCTCGAGTGTCTACTGCATGGTGCGCGGCCTGTCTCAAGTTTTGTTCGTCGCGCAGCCTTTTGCTGCGACGCGTCGCGTCCTGGCGACCAGCCTGTTTGGCCTATTATTTGAAGCACGTCGCCCCCATGTCGGTGGTCGAGCGTGATGCTCTAACAGTCCTGGAACAGCAACAGAATCAGGAGTTGACTCGGCAGGGGAGATCTCAGTCAGATTCCGCTTTCCCGTCGTTTACCATCCCTGGCCCTCTCCCTCCTGACGCGTTAGCGGTTCGTTACAAGTATCCCCCTGCTGAGGCCCCCACGTTTATTGCAGACACCGTAGAAGCTATCGCGGGTTGGAGTCGTCAAGCCCTCGCAGCTGCTGCGTCGACAGAAATCCCTGACGACGTTGACCCATCCCCTTCGGATATCGAGTGGCCCTATGTGGAGGCCAGATATACTGAAACCCTGGCGGCTTCAATCCCGCGTGGGGCTGTCAGGCGCCAAGTGTTCGTTGCCAACTTGTTCTGCGGCCAGCGCAGAGAGGGGTATATCCAGCACGCTGTTGAAATTGCATTGCATGACCACGTTCCTTCCTTTGAGTTAGTCGTCCTTTCGATTGATATTTTACTAGATAGGGGTAAGGGCGATTTAACCAGAGCTGTGTCGGTCCAGATATGGCAGAACACATCAAGGCAGGTATGATTTTAGCCTTGGGGGGGGGGGGGTGGGGGGGGGCGCCTTGCGAGACGTTTTTCAAGTCGCCGGGGAGGGAAGGCGCCCCCCCCCCACTACGCTCTTGGCAGGCTGTGTGGGGCATCACGGGCATCAGACCTGCCCGCCGGGTTCAAGTCTCGGTCTCTAACGATTTGTTTCAGGCACACACTGAGCTGTTGGCCACGATGGCCATAGCTAAATGGGGTAGGATGGCACGAACACCCTGCCCCCCCCCCCCCCCCCCTGTTTGGGAGCCCAGGTGCGTTCCCAGCTGGCACATCCCCCCAGCCGAAGCGCTTGTGGCCAATCCGTCGTCCAGTTTCCACTTTTCGATCAATTTGAGATTGGGCAATCGGGGAGAGCCCCCACGGGGATCCCTGGGGTGAGGCTCCCATCGCTTGAGGCAAAGCTCAGAGACACACCAGGTGGAGGCAGGTGTTCCCGCGGTCGAGGAGGCCATCCGCCCATGGCTGGTTGGGATCATGAGCTAAAGCGATGGAGAAACGCGCCCAAGAAGGTATACCGTCTCTGCGCAGTCATTGCTCACGCCATGCTCGATTCCCTCCTCCCTTCTCTCCTTGGACAGTCTGCGTTGCTCGACCCATCGGAGAATGAGGAACAGGAGATTTCTGAGCTGCGTGCATTTTTCAGGATTCTGCTAG
>CAUYUJ010015811.1:274833-285503 GCA_963575745.1 Prorocentrum cordatum | reverse complement strand
TCCTCCTCCTCCTCTCCCTCCTCCTCCCCCCCCCGGGTGGTGACCCGCCTGAGCATTTTGCCCGCCGGAGGCCCGGCACCCCGCAGGAGGCCCAGAGCGGCCAGCCGGGCAGGGCGCACAGGCTCCAGGGCAGCGCTCTTGGCATCGCTCGGACGTGTGCATTTTTCCTTCGGCGAGGACCGTCGAGGAACATCCTTCATCATTTGGCGAAAAAACCACGCACGAAACCGAAAAAAACACAGGGAATGGACGTCCGAGCGATGGCCAGCGCTGGGGGGGGGGGGGGGGGGCAGGCTGGTAGCTTCGAGGTTCGAGATCCACCGGCTGTGCATCGTCGATTCCTCGCCGTCGCCCCTGTCCTGAAAAGCCAGGGCCTCTAAAATTAGGAAGAGGTGACCCATGCCTCTGACCCCTCGCCCGTTGTCCCCTTTTTGGGCCTCTCTGGAGGCCCTCGTCGCCACAGCTGGATTCGCTTCAAAATCTTGGTCAGAACGCAACCCGCCAGCGGCCGGGGGGTAGCGGTATCGGTACCTTTGGGTTTCCCCAGGACCCCCTCTTCTTCAGCGTCCGCCTTTCGCGTGCGGCAGCCGCTGTCGTCGCCGCCGCCGCCGCCAGTCGTGCCGCGGCGGGCGTCACGTCTGTCGTCGTCATTGTCGTCGTCGTCGCCGTCGCCGTCGCGGTCACCGTCCCGGCCGCCGCCGTCGCCGCTGCCACCGGTGGTTGCCCGTTTCCCAAACATCCTGTGGTGTTGGGTCCTCGTTTTGAAGAGACAGCGCCCCCCGTCTCACCTCCTCCCTCTGCCCCCCTCCTTCCTCCCCCTCCTTGCTCCTCCCATCCGCCTCGTCATCGTCGTCGTCATCGTCATCATCGTCATCATCATCATCATCATCATTATCATCATCATCATCATCATCAGCATCATCAGCATCATCATCGCCATCGTCATGATCCACATCATCATAACCATCACCATCGCAATCGTCAGCGCCGCGCCCATCACACGGTTCGTGGCACCACAGGGAGTTCCACCGAAGGCCAAAGTTGCAGCGGTTGCATGCGTCACCGCCGCCCCCACACACACACGCACTGGTTGGTGGGACACCCTAGCTCTGGAGTAGACCCACTAAAAGAAATGGCCACTCAACATATGGAAGCATATGCGGTGCCGCGTGTTAGCTTACCGCATCAAGCGGCAGCGTTGAAAAATGATCAGTAGCAGCCCCAGCGGCACACCCGTGAAGAAGGTGCCCGTGAAAACGGCGCTGGGTGGAAAGCGCGGTGCCCCCCCGCCCCCGCTGGGAAAACTCCCCAGAACGACAATCAACAGAAACCCGCAACGGCCTAAGCGCCGCAGTGGCCGGCACCCACGGAGCCCGTCCAACAACCACGCAGAGAGAGGACTTTTACGATGTTTCCACTCGTCACCGAGTCGTTGCCTCAATCCGCAGTGGTGCCGTAGGGGTAATCCTAGGGGCGACCGCCGCGACCCGTCGACCTTTGCGGTCCCTGCCGATGGCCACTCCAAAGAGCCTGGCAGCGGCAGCGGGTGGCGGTGCGAAGTCATGCCTCTACCGTCGCGTCGATTGGCACTCTTATGATGCCGCTTTGTAAAGCCGCTCATTGGCGACACGTCACTCTTACAGGTCATCAGAAGACGACGCATGGTGCCGCGTAGTGCCTACTAGGTTTGCCTCGGCCGCGGGAACGGCCGACCCGGTGACCCCGAGCAGCGCGTCCAGGGACAACTGCAGGAGGGTGTAGGTTTCGTCACCGTCACCGCCGCCCCATTTTGGCACACCCTTCACACGGTTCGTGGCCCCATAGGGAGCTCCACCGAAGGCCCCAGCGGGAGCGTTCGCATGGCACCGCCGCCCCATTGTGGCACACCCCTCACGCGGTTCATGGCCCCAAAGGGAGCTCCACCGAAGGCCCCAGCGGGAGCGTCCGCATTGCACCGCCGCCCCATTTTGGCACACCCCTCGCACGATTCGTGGCCCTATAGGGAGCTCCACCGAAGGTCCCAGCGGGAGAGTCCGCATGGCACCGCGTCCCATTTTGGCAAGCCCCTCACACGGTTCGTGGCCCCACAGGGAGCTCCACCGAAGGCCCCAGCGGGCACCGGCGCCCCATTTTGGCACACCCCTCACACGGTTCGTGGCCCCATAGGGAGCTCCACCGAAGGCCCCAGCGGGAGCGTCCGCATGGCACCGCCGCTCCATTTGGCACACCTTTCACACGGTTCGTGGCCCCATATGGAGTTCCACCGAAGGCCAAATTAGGAGCGTCCGCATGGCACCGCCGGCCCATTTTGGCACACCCCTCACACGGTTCATGGTCCCAAAGGGAGCTCCACCGAAGGCCCCAGCGGGAGCGTCCGCATTGCACCGCCGCCTCATTTTGGCACATCCTTTACACGGTTCGTGGCCTCATAGGGAGCTCCACCGAAGGCCCCAGCGGGAGGGTCCGCATGGCACCGCCGCCCCATTTTGGCACGCCCCTCGCACGGTTCGTGGCCCCATAGGGCGCTCCACCGAAGGCCCCTCGCGTCAGCTTTTCTTCCCCTCATGCACGCCGCAGTCCAGCTCAGAGCCGCCGAATTGTTACGACAAGCTCGGCGTATATGATTTTCAATCCGTTCCATTGCAACTTCGGCTCTATCATCTTGCAGCGCGGAGAGCGCTTAGCACCGAGGCCACACCCCATCATAGCAGAGTGGTGGGCCGCGCATAACAGCAAACATCGTCCACGACTTGAGTCAGCTACTGCACCTCATTCCTCATTCCTTGCTGGCCCCCACCCCTTCGTCTCCGCTCCCTCGCGGTACTTTTTTTTTACAGCCGCAGGCGAAAGCGCCCACGGCAGGCGGTCACGGTCGGGCTGCAGCCGCGACTAAATTCCCGAGCGCGCGCGGGGGCCGCGGATCAGGCGGCGGGGGACGGCAGCGCCCAGGGCGTCTGAAGGCCAGGCGAGCGTGCAATCCAGGGAGTCTGCAAAAACGCCCAGGGACGTGCAAGTGGCAAGACCCCTCGCGGTACTCGCAGCAGCATATGGTCGAGCCCTTCGTCAGGCGCTCCGGAGGCCCCCCTGCAGTCCTAGCATCCTGCTCCGGCCTCCTCCCTCCTCCCTCCTCCCTCCTCCCTCCTCCCTCCTCCCTCCTCCTCCAGGCGGGCGCGGAAGGCGGAGGCGGAGAGCGCCGCCCCCGCTGCGGCTGCCGGCGGGGCCGCGGCGGCGGTGACGGGCCCCGAGGCACGCCGTGAAGGGAGGAGGAGGAGCAGGAGGAGGGAGGGAGGAGGAGGAGGAGGAGGAGGAGGAGGAGGAGGAGGAGGAAGAAGAGGAGGAGGAGGAGGAGGAGGAGGAGGAGGAGGAGGCGGAGGCGGAGGCGGAGGCGGAGGCGGAGGCGGAGGCGGAGGCGAAGGAGGAGGAGGAGGAGGAGGCGGAGGAGGAGAAGTCGCCCTCCGTCGACAAATCCTCCCACAACGTCTGACCGAAACATCTGGCGGCCCGGTGTCTTAAAGACGTGGGCCCCTGGGTCTTTCGACCATTTTCCCGGAGCGCCTTGGCCAGAGGGCGCCGCACTGTGAATTCAGCGCATGTGTTGTTTGTTTGTGCGTCCCCTCTTTTTCCTCCTCCTCCTCCTCCTCGTTTCCCCCCTCTCCTTCTTAGCCGTTCTGGCCCAACGTTGGGCTTGCCACTGCCGACTTCAGAGCGGCACTCGCCGTGGCGGGTCGTTCAGATTTTCAACTACAGGGATCTCAGCCTTCACGCTTGCACCCACTGAACTCCGGCGGAAGCATTCCAGCCTGTGTTTTCGATACCGCCTGGCTGATGATCGCGACGTTTTTCCAGGACCTCGCTTGCCGCACTGGTCGTGCGATGGCTGCGATCTCAACACGAATTGGGCGTCGCGGCGGATGTGCACTCGCGGCTAGGCGGACGGCCACCAGGTCGCCAAACCTGCAAAAAAAACAATGCACAACAAGTTCCAGGTCGTTCTCCATCTCGTCTAGGTCAGCCTCTTCGTGTCTTATGGGGCGGGCCGCGTGGAGACAAACGAGGTGAGCCGGCCATCGAAAGCAGTTGGCGGAGCTCCAAAAAATCGATCAGTTGATTGCTGGGGGTGGCGGTACTGGTTCTATGGAGGGAAATGGGGGTGATCCGTCTCCTCCTGAGTGCGAAAGCGCGAAGCAGCTACAAGCTTAGCGTGATACGATCAAGCCTGTGGACCAGGCTCGCCTCGCCTTCGGCAGGGATCTTGGCAGCGAGGCAGCGAAGCAAAGTTTGGACGCGCAGCTTCAGGGTGCGCGCAATCAGCTCCCCAGTTGCAAACCCGAGCTTCACGCACAGAGCAGCAAGGGGCACTGGTTACAGCGAGCTGAGAGCAAGAAGGATCATTTCACAGAGCACGTCGCCGCTAAAAAGACGCGACGCCCTGCGACATGCTCGGGAGAAGCTTGACCGTTTATTGGCCCAGCGTGCGTTCGCAAGCAAGGAGATCGAGCAGTTATGTGAAGATTTGGCCGAGACATGTCGCAATTATTGTGCCGCTGGGCGCCGGCGGGCTTGCTGAAGGTCCAGAAGAGAAAGCGAAGCTCGGCAACCTCTTCGAAACCGAGTGCCGTTAGCTGAAAAAGGCGTTTGCTCGTAAGCAGCCGGAGCAGGATGACAAGGAGGCGCCGTCCACGTTTGTGGTTGATGACGATATCCGTATGCATGGCGTTGGTGATGGCAGCCCAATCCCTGAGTTTTCTAGTCAGATGAGAGTCAACCAATTCGGCACCACCCGCGCCGCAAGTGACAGTGACGCCGCAGGCACAGGTGCGAGCGCTTGGGCTTCTGACGCAGCAGCGACAGCAGCAGCCGCGTCCTCGGACGCAGCAGCCACGCGAGTCCCAAGAGTTTGATATGGAGTTTGACGCGTTGCGCTGGTATGTCCAGCGAGCTGCCAAGAGAGATCTCATCGAGGCCATTGCCTGCCTCTCTGCCAATCGTCAGAAGTGCGGGTGCCGCGCCAGGGCTGCCAAGATGTTGCGGCACGTCGATATCTCAGCTTGGAACCGCCCCGCCCCCCCGACCACCCTTCGCCTGGACCCCGGCGGCGCGGGATTGAGGCAACGGGGCCACTAATGGCAACGCGTGAAGCACTCTGCATGAGAGACAGATTGTGCGCGCCCAATTTTCTCGCCCGCGTGGATGGCTACTCGGAAGACATGCACGGGGCCAGACGTGATAGCGCGAGCAGGCTTGGATGGCGCACCCGGGACCCCCCTTGCGAATTCGAAGCCCACTGGGGGGCCCAAGTGGAGCGAGGCTGTCTTGGTTAGAAACCACATCGGCCAGCGCAGGCCCGCGGAAAAGGGGCCATTGCGCGTGCCAGAGCAATGCGAGCTCACGTTGGCAATCCCTCCTTGCCTAAGCAATTCTATTGTCCGCGTTTATGTCAAGTCATGCACGGGCCTTCGCGAACGCAGCGTGACTTTCCTCGGCGCCGTCGGCGAGGCCGATGAGTTTGGAATTAATTTACCTGTGCGGGGGCGGCTGGAATGCGGAATCCCTTCTCGCTGACGCGGCCGTCCTCGCGCGCGGCCTCGGCGCGGCCCCGTTCGCCCCCCCCCCCCCCCCCCCCCCCCGCAAGACGCGCGCCAGCAGCAGCGGCACTTCCACCGTTGATTTTGTCAACGGCAGCAGTGCATCTCCAGTCCTGGCGAAAGCGTCGGGCGAGATGCGCAGTGGGGTTCTCGCCCTCGGAGGCCAGTTGAGCTTTCGTCGAATGAGCGCGCTGTCAGTCCGCATCGCTCGGCGCGCCAGTCTCATCCGAGACCTCGCGCGAAGCTCGCCTGTAGCCCCGCCCCAAGGCATCGCCGCGGGCGAGGCCGAAGTGGCTGCTCGGGCGGCGCGAGACAAACCTGTTGGTTTCGCGTGGGAAGTCTCCAGAAAAGCACGGAAGGCGCGCGACAGCGCGTTCGCGCTGGATTTGGAAGGTCCGCTAAGGATCCTAGGTAAGACGCGGGGCATTGAAGGGGGCGGCATCGCAGCCTCTTGAGCGCCCGCTTCCGCGACCCCCGAATGTGTTAGCGTTGAGCTTATCAGTGCCAGATGGGCTTGGCAAGCCCGGCATGTTTCTGCGGCGGTTGGGGTCGCGCCCGGACTGCTGGGCGCGGCCGACGAGGCTGCCGCTGAGCCTGCGCGCGGCGAGGTGCCGCCCCAAATTCGCCGCAGCAGGCGAGGCAGTCTCTATTTCAACCGCGCCCGCGCGACGGCGCGGCGACGAGGCAAGGAACCTCGCGCGCCAGTGGCCTCCAACCCCCCCCCTGAGGGTTGGTCGCAGAGCGCGCGCAGATTCCTCGAGGGCGTGGGGGGCGGCCGTGCCCAGGCCCAGATTGGGCCTTCAAGGCCAAGCTGCGCTCTTGGGATGCATGGCAGGAGAAGGCATTAAAAGATTTGCACGGGGGGCGCCAGGGCCATGCGTCGTTCAATCATGGTCGCGCAGAAATTGGCCCAACTCTCGTAAAGGCCCAGCTTGGCCAGTCTAGCGGTCGCACCCTGGATCTCCCAGGAGCCGATGGCGACATTTCATCCCAGTTCTGGCGCGCCTCGACGGGACCACCACCAGTGGACTCGACGGGCTGAGAGCACTTGCCAAGTGCTTCTGAGCGAGTTTCTCTTCTCTCGTCTCCCAATCTTTGGGCGGGATTCACCCCGGGCAATTGCGTCGATCGCGTCGGGCGAGGCCCCTGAAACGTAGGGCGCCTTGCGTCAGGCCGTGGGTGGCATAGCCGTTCCCCGCAGATGCTCTGCCCCTTCTTTGGAGACCCGAGGGGAGCCTTGGACCCGTCGCGTTGCGCGCCGGCCCTGTTCGCGTGCGAGAGAGACCTCGTCTGCCCACGCTGCTCTGTTTCAATGAAAATTCCCCGCGTCGCCTTTGTCTTCCCGATCCAGCCGCTGCGCGGGGGCGCTGCGCGGCGCCCGGCTGCGAGGGCTGGAGTTGCAGCTCGGGCGCGCGCGATATCTGTCGGTGCCATTTGGGGCGGGATTCTGCATTGCGAGAATTTAGATTGCGAAGGCCTTACGGCCGGTGCCGCCGACCCTGAAGGGTAACGACGACGGCGGCGGCGGCGGTAGCGACGACGTCGATGCTGACGTGGGTTGAGTCCTCAAACGTGTTTCTTGGGGTTTCTTCCGAGCGCTCTCGGGGGCCTCTGGGGGGATGTTTGGGGGCCTCTTGGGGGCCTCTTGGGGCCTCTTTGGGCTTCCTTGGGGCCTCTTGGGAGCTTCTCGGGGCTGATTGCTCGAAATGTCCGTTCGGGCCCCCCGTCTGGGCACTCTCTTGGAACCGTCTTGGGGGCCTCTTGTGCCGTCTTGGGGGCGTCTTGGGCCGTCTTGGGGCACTCTTGGGCCGTTTGGGGGCTCTCTTGGAGGCCTCCTGGGCCGTCTCGGGGTGACCTCGGGGGCCTCTTGGGCCGTCTTGGCGCGCGGGGAAGCGGAAGAGGCGAGAACGCCAAAATTCTTGAAATACGCATGGCAAATCCATGATTACCTAACAGCGAAGACTGATAGGTTTCTAGTGGGATCAAAAGAGAGCAGCAGATCACTCCACAGGGGGGTCCGGGCAGGTGTTGGGAGTTGCCGGGCGGCAGGTGCCGGGCTCGTTTTTCACCAACAGTCACACACTTCGTGCTCTTCGACTTCCCAGAACTCCATTCCCAGGCCACATTCTCAATACCCGGATGCAACAGTCACACACTTCGTGCTCTTCGAGATCCCAGAACGCCATTCCCGGGCCACATTTAGAATAACCGGATGCAACAGTCACACACTTCGTGCTCTTCGAGTTCCCAGAACGCCATTCCCGGGCCACATTCTGGAGGGCCGTATGCAACAGTCACACACATCGTGCTCTTCGAGTTCCCAGAACTCCATTCCCGGGCCACATTTTGGATGCCCGGAGCCAACTGTAGGCCACTTCGTGCTCTTCGAGTTCCCAGAACTCCATTCCCGGGCCACATTTTGAATGCCCGGAGCCAACTGTAGGCCACTTCGTGCTCTTCGAGTTCCCAGAACTCCATTCCCGGGCCACATTTTGAATGCCCGTAGCCAACTGTAGGCAACTTCGTGCTCTTCGACTTCCCAGAACTCCCATTCCTGGGCCACATTTTCAGCAGGGGCAAGAGCACGACGAGGAGGAGGACGAGCAAGACCAGGAGGACGAGGACGAGCAGGAGCAGGACGAGGAGCAGGAGGAGCAGGAGAAGAAGGACGAGCAGGAGGAGGAGGAGGACGAGCAGGAGGAGGAGGACGACCAGGAGGAGGAGGACGACCAGGAAGAGGAGGAGGAGGAGGAGGAGGGGAGGGGGAGGAGTACCAGGAGGAGGAGGAGGAGGAGGAGGAGGAGGAGGAGGAAGAGGAGGAGGAGGAGGAGGACGAGGACGAGGAGGAGGAGGAGGGGGGGGAGAGTACCAGGAGGAGGAGAACGAGGACCACCAGGAGGAGGAGGAGGAGGAGGAGGAGGAGGAGGAGGAGGAGAGGAACACCAGGAGGAGGAGGACGAGCAAGACGAGGAGGACGAGAACGAGGACGACCAGGAAGAGGAGGAGGAGGAGGAGGGGGAGGAGGAGGGGAGGGGAGAGGAGGAGGAGGAGGAGGAGGAGGAGGAAGAGGAGGAGGAGGACGAGGAGGAGGAGGAGGAGGAGGACGAGGAGGAGGAGGGGGGGGGAGAGCACCAGGAGGAGGAGAACGAGGACCACCAGGAGGAGGAGGAGGAGGAGGAGGAGGAGGAGGAGGAGGAGAGCACCAGGAGGAGGAGGACGAGCAAGACGAGGAGGACGAGAACGAGGACGAGCAGGAGGAAGAGGAGGAGGAGGAGGAGGAGGAGGAGGAGGAGGAGCAGGAGAAAGAGGAGGAGGAGGAGGAGGCAGGCTGAGGCTGAGGCTGTGACTGCGACTGCCGTTGCCGCTGCGACTGTCATCGCGAATGCGACTACGACTGCGAGAACAGCAGAATTCGACAACTGGATTTTCATCTGAATCTTAAGGGGAATGCTTTCAGATATGCTTCTACACATCGCTGTTAGGTTGCTTTGCCGGGATAATTTTTGCTTCTTGGGGCTCTCGTGGGAACGGTCCTGGAGGCCTCTTGGGGCGTCTCGCAGGCCTCTTGGGCCGTCTGGAGGCCGTCAAGGTGTCTTGGACAGATCATTCGGCGATTCGGGGCCCTCTTGGATCGTCTTGGGGGCCTCTTGGGGCACTCTTGGCCCGTCTTGGGTTTTTTTTGGGGCTCCGGAACCCCCCGGGGGGGCGGCGTAAAAACCCGGGCCCCCCCCCTGGGACCCGCCCCGGGACAACCCCCCCTCGGCGGGGAAGGGGTCAAAGGGGAGTGGCTTCCCCTCGACTCAATTACGACGTTGCTCAATTTCGCATTGGACTGGCACGCTTCAGGAGGAGGCCCTGGGAGAGGGGTAGAAGCAACGACGCCGTGGGGAAAGGGGAAGGAACGACGACGACGACGAAGAGGGAACAGACGGAGAAGCCTCTTCCACACGTTGGGGCGGGATTCTGCATTGCGAGAATTTAGATTTTGACATTCTCAAAGACAGAGCCCTGGCCCATGGTTTCAAAGAGGTTATTTTGGAATCACCCGCATCTTTTTGCGCGGGCCTCGCCGGCTGCGTCTCGGGGCCTGGCATGGGCCCCGTCCATTGTTTCCCTCCCCCGCGGGCTGCCCGCAGGTGACGGAGTTATCGAATTGCGCGCGCTTGTCTACAGCATCGCGGCCCTTTTTCGTTTTGTCCTGGTGCATCCGAAAGATGCCTGGCCCGGCCACGTCGACGACGACTCCCCCGCCGCAGAGGGAGAGCGCGGGAGGGAAGCTGCGTCCACGAGGACTCGCGCGGCGGCGGCCATGCGCATCACCTTTACAGACAAGCTGCGCGCGCAGCCCGAAGCCGACGAGATTTCCACGGCAGTAACCTCATTGGAACCGTGGCGGGCACCGCCACTGACCCAGCTGTCGTTCCAGGGTCGGACCACGCGACGGGTCAGACGCGGGCGCCCAGGAATGCTTCGCAGCAAATGCAGCAAATATTCAAGCAGTCGAAGCAGACGCATAGCGCATTGCAAAGGTTCCTTGGAAGCCTCCCACGCCAGCGGATTAGGATGGGTGAGATCTACGTCGCGGGCGCCGGCCCCGCTGCCACCTCGGCGCCGGCGCTGGCGGCAGAGAGCGGCCAAGGAATATTGCAGGCCCAGTGCGTCATGTTAGCTCATGAGTCCACGCATCGCCAACGGCTATCGTTTCAGGCCAAGCCCGTCTTCAGTGGCGACCCGGTTTGAAGGGCGGTCGCGGCCCCTGCGTTCCATCGGGCCCGCGTCATCGGGGTGGCGCCCACGCGCCCGGAGACGTCTGCCCAAAGATGAAGGACTGCGCCAGACGCAGAATGCCGTGCCCCGCGGAAGCGGGTTTTCTTGGACGAGCTCACGTGGGCCCATCCAGAGAAAACATGCGTCGATGAAACGTGTGGGCGAGCAAAGCATCACTTGGCTGCATGATCGCAGCCGCGCTGCGCGCTCGGGGTTCATCCTTCCCGCCCCAGTTGCTCGACCCCCTCTGCAGGGCGCCCAGTAACGCCATGAGAGAGCTCACCCCTTGTTTGATGTCCACAGGGCGCGCGTTGGACC
>CAUYUJ010015811.1:262333-269833 GCA_963575745.1 Prorocentrum cordatum | reverse complement strand
CTCCTTCATCGCGCCCCCCGTCGCTCGCGCTCAAGACTGGCGTTTTTCCTCCCGAGTCGTGTCACGGGCCCCCGGAGGCCGAGGAGGGCGAAGCCGAAAGCCGTCGTGATGTCGGTCGCCACGCGAGATGGGATCTGGGCGTCGCTGGCAGCCTCCAGGGAGCCCCTCTCCTCCAGAGCGCCCGCCTACAATAGGGAAACAAAAAGTTGCATAAACATAAAAGCTCGGAGGTCCGCGCGGATTTCTGGGATCGGCGCTGGACCCCCCTCCCTGGCACGCGGAACGTGCCAGCGGCAGCGCCGGAGGCGCCGCCGGGGGGCCCCATCGCCGATCCGAGAAATCCGCGCGGACCTCCGAGTTTTTCTCGTTCCCCGATACAAGCCACACAAGAAAGCTGATGTCGGCAACCAGTGGGACCGAGCAGCAGGGCTCTAGCCAAACGGCGTTTGGGCGAGTTCGTGGGCCGATTCCGTTCCGACTCCGTTCTGCACTACAGGAAGAATGAGCACAGAACGAGGAACAACGAAAACAAGGCGAAAACGAAAAACACTGTTTAGCTTGAGCCCTGCCGAACAGTACTCTGAGTTTCTGAATAAGCGTGGGGGGGTAACCCCCCCCGAAAGGGGGTCACCCTCGCCTCGTCGTCGCGCCGCGACGGGGGGTCGAAGCGCCTTCGGCGCGCGGCGGCTGCCCGCGACGGGGGACGAGGAGGGGCTGTCGGCGGGGGGGACGCCTCCAACGACGCTTTCTAAGCAACTCGGAGTACAATTAGGACCATAAGGTTCTTGATTCAAGAAGCCCGGGCCGGGCGAAAGGGGGGGATAGGGAAAGGGGGGGTTATGAAATCTGCTGCATGCAGCTGGTTTCGGCTCCACCGAGGGGCCCATTCCTCGATACATGGCCGCCTCCGGCGCCGGGAGGCGCCAGGAAAATCAGCTACGGTAGCTGATTATCAAACCCCCCCTTTGCTATCCCTTCCCTTTTCGCCCAGGCCGAGAAGCCTCGGGCACGACCGCGGGAGCGACGCAGGAACAGTGGGGCCGCCTGCGCCGATATCTGCGCGCGAGCTCCTCGCGTAGTACGGCCGCGCGCGGGCGCCCTCGCCTCGGACGCAAAGGTGCCGCGCCGGCGGCCCGCGCAAGCCCCGCCACGCGAGGTCAAGGCGGCATCTCGCGTCGTAAGTCACCGCCTTCCCGACTTCCTGGTGCTTCCGACGCCCTGCACACTTGCACGCTGGCAGTTCGACTCAGTCTCAGTCGCCCCGGCCACCCGCCCGCCGCTGGGCCGCCGCGTGAGGCCTCGGCTAGCCGCGTTAGACGTGGCTCGCCCCCGCTGCCCTCGCTTAATTCGTCGCTGCGTAACCCGCTTTGACCTGACTCGCCGCCGGCGCGCTCGCCTTTGGCCGCTGACTAACAATTAAGTCACCGCCCACCAACCTAACCCGAAGGCCCCGGTGTACCCTCCATTTCCAGTGGGGGGGGTGTCGGAGAACACTGGAAGAACACGTGTGGAACTCGTGCCCCACCCCCCTCAATCCGAAGTTCGGGCCTTCGGTTTGGGTATGGGGTGGTCTGGTAGGTAGTCAGTAGGTCGGTGGCGGCCAAGAGGGGGGTGATGATATGGCCAGGATTAAGTCGGCACGCCCCTCTACAGGAGGAACATTCTCAAAAATTTCAAAAATAGTAAAGTAAAAGTCTCGGGGCGATGTTTCACTTGTTTTAGCTATTGGGGAGTAGTGTCGGGATACTTGTTATTGTTCGTTCAAATTCCGCCTGTAGGAGGACGTACCCGACCTGAGACTAGTGGGAGTGGATCTCATCGCGGCGGCCACGATTTCTCTCCATATTCCATTGCGCCTACGTCCCCAGCCCCCCCCCAAATGCCGCCTGTAGGAGGACATACCCGACCTGAGATAGTGGGGGTGGATATCATCGCGGGTGCCACGCTTTCTCTCCATATTCCATTGCGCCTACGTCCCCAGCCCCCCCCCCCGGGCCGCGCACGCGCCGCGGGCCACGAGTTGCGCCCCCCCCCCTCTTGGACCCCCCCTCTCCGAGTTGCGCCCCCCCCTCTTGGACCCCCCCTTCTCCGCCGCCCCGTTTCCTCGTGTCGCCCCCCTTTGGGAACGACCCTCGGGCCTGCCACGAGCACGCCCCAACACTGGATCCTCTCCTCGCCGTCCCCGGGTAGGACCCGCTTCTTTGCGTCGCCCCCCCTGGGGAACGGCCCTCTGCTCTGCCACGAGCACGCCCCAACACCGGATCCTCTCCTCGCCGCCCCCGAGTAAGACCCGCTTCTTTGCGTCGCCCCCCCTTTGGGAACGGCCCTCTGCTCTGCCACGAACGCGCCCCAACACCGGATCCTCTCTTCGCCGTCCCCGGGTAGGACCCGCTTCTTTGCGTCGCCCCCCCCCTTGGGAACGGCCCTCTGCTCTGCCACGAGCGCGCCCCAACACTGGACACAGGATTGCAAAAAAACCCAGGATTGCAAAAAAACCCGAAGGATGGCAAAAAAACCCAGGATTGCAAAAAAACCCTTGTTTTTTTTGCAACCCTGGTTTTTTTTGCAAAGCCCAGGTTTTTTTGCAATCCTTCGGTTTTTTTGCAATCCTTCGTTCAATGCCCCCCGCTCATGAGGCGGAGCCGGCAGGCGGCCCGCCGCGCCCGCGCGGCGAGAGCGCGCGCAGCCTCTACGAGTTCGGGGGGGCGCCAGCGGAACGCCTCGTCGAGTGGGGCCTTCTCTTCCGGCCGCGCGTGGGAGGGGCAACGATAGGGGGGACACGGATAGGGGGGGGGGGGGGAACATCGATTTGGAATCGGCGATACCTCGCCGATAGACCGGCGATAGGACTCCGATCGTGAATCCGCACATTCCTGGGCAGGTTGGGGCTATCGGGCCCCTCTCGGCGATCAATGGGCGATTGGGGGTCGATGCGTCCCCCCCTATGCCAATCCCCCCTTTGTCATTGCCCCTGAACGTAGGAGTGACCCTTCGCTGGAGTGACCTTTGGTGCGGGGCCACTGGGGTCCCCCGATCGCCGACCGCGGTGCGATAGCAGCGTCTTGCCCGCTTGTGCGTGGCCCCCCCCCCTGGCCTCCAACAGGCCGCGCGCCAGAGGTCATTCTTACCCAGGGTTACTCGTGCTTGTAGCCGATTATCGGAAGCTCATTTTGACGTACCCGAAAAAGAAAAAACGGGCGCGGATCTAAGAAATCCGCGCGGAGCGCCAAACGTGTTTACGTGTGTGTGTGGCGTTTTCGACATGACCCATGCCAAGAGACACCTTGCTTGCCTCCAGGGTGCCCTGGGATTTCTTGTGAAAGGTTTCTTGTGGTCGAGCTTCAACTGTACAACAAGTTCTTTTTTGGGTGATTTTCGCAGAGGCTGCTGAAAAGTCCGCTGGAGGTCGCTAGAGGCTGCTCCAGGCCGCCAGAGCCCACCGAGGGCTGCTAAAAGAGGGCTACTGGCCGCTGAAGGCAAGCGAGTAACACAAGAAAGGCCGCTACAGGCAACCGACGGCTACTAGACCGAGGCGGTGTATGTTAGAATGAGTTTCCAAGAGAACTCGCCTAAACTTCGCGGGTCCTGGATGGGCCCAGGATCCTTCGAGGAAGAAAATCAATGCACACAACTATATATTATCTGTCGAAGATCCGCGAGGTTTTCTTGGATCGGCGCTGGGGCCCCCTTGGCGACGCATCTGGCGCCGCCCCGGGCTCGCCCCGCGCACCAGGGAAGGCGGTCCAGTGCAGCTCCAAGAAGTCCGCGCAGACCGTCAACAGACTGTGCTTACGGTAGGTTTGCGTCGTGTCGACCAGCGGCGACCCCAGCGCGGGTGTTCAAGGTTGAACGCCGCCGGCGACCCAGAATCGGTCGATGTTGAACGATTGGACGTTGCGGAGACGGCCGATCGTTCAAGGTTGAACGATGCCTGCGGTGTCAGAAACCAACGCCGGGGTCGACACGACGCGAACCTGCCGTATGCATTGTGTTGTTTCTCCTGGGATCTCGATCCGCAGGGGCCACGACAAGGGGAGGGCAGGCCCAGGGCGGGCGCATCGACCCACTCCTCGCCGATTGGGGGCCCGATAGCCAGCCCCAGCCAGGCACGTGCGCACTCGCGGTCGGGGGTACATCACCGAGCCATCGGCGAGTCCAGCTCGAGGTTCAAGTTCAACCTCCTTCTGAGTTGAAGTCGGGCCTGTCCCTCTACAGGAGGAATAGTCAAAAATAGTCAAACAATAGTCTGGGAACGATTTTTTTTTTTAATGTTTGATTATTTGGAGGTGTTTTTTTTGAGTATTTTCTATTTTTCGTCCAAAATCCGCCTGTAGGGGGACAGGCCCGACCTAACTCTGAGTCTGACCAAGTCCCCCCCTTGGCGCTCCCCCTCGCTTCTGGGTCCCGGGAGCCAGGGCTCTGCAGGCCAGGACCCCTGCCAGACCCAGAGGCAGAGAAGGAAGAACGGTGAGAAACCTTCGACCCACGGCTGCCACTTTTTCTCCGGTCTGGCAACGGCTGCGTGGAAGGATCGCAATGTGTGGAGGTCGACGGGTTGGCGCCCCCCCGGCGATGTCCTGGGCGTGGAGCGGGGCGCCACCACCGCGGAGGTCACGAAGGCGTTCAAGAGGCTGGCCCTGCAGCTGCACCCGGACAAGAGGCGCGCCGGTGCGGCGACGCAGGGCGCGGAGACCAGGGGCAACAAGAGGCGAACATCGACCCCCAGTCGCTCGTAGATGGGGTCGGAGTAAATGGGGTCGGAAGATCGCGTCGCATCGGCATTTAAAGCATCGACGATGCGGCTCGATGTGGAGCCCGCTTTGCTTCACACCGACGTTGCCGATGCATCGCAGATGCGGAGCGAGCCTCCGACCCCTACTCGGACCCCATCTAGGATCGGGTATGGCCAGGACCCCAGGTAAGGGGACCCGATTAGTGGTAGGGCCCCGGAGCCCTTGAATTAGCCAGAATCACTAAACCAGATTTGCCTAGGTGGTGTTTTTTTTTTCAGGTTGCGGCAGTTCTGGTTCGTGGAACGGGGCGGGGGGGGGGCGACCCCAGAACACATCACTAGACCAGGTCCCACTACACCCCGTTCTGCCAACGCCCGATAGGAGGCCCTTCCAGCAGGGATGGGCTCAGGGGGAGGGCAACAGCCCCCCCATCGCCCATGCATCGCTGATCGAGGCCTGGGGGTCCACTAAACCCAGTTCTGCCAACGCCCGATGGGAGGCCCCTCAAGCAGGGATGGGCTCCGGGCAGGGCAACAGCCCCCCAATCGCCCATGCATCGCTGATCGAGGCCTGGGGGTCCACTACACCCAGTTCTGCCAACGCCCGATGGGAGGCCTCTCAAGCAGGGGTGGGCTCCGGGCAGGGGCAACAGCCCCCCAATCGCCCATGCATCGCGGATCGAGGCCTGGGGGTCCCACCCTGCCCGGGGCATACGTCCGATCCTGCCCTCGCGGCGTCCTCCCGGGCAGCGTCTTCGGAGCCTCCGGGGGCCCACCTGTGGGCCCTCGGTGGCCCGAAGGAGTCGCGCGAGGAGGCGCGACAAGTCCCCGACGAGACGCGCCAAGCCCCGAGTTTGCCATCGGGCACCTCTCGGCGATCCGTCGGCGATGCGTCGCCGATCCCAGGGCGACGTCCTTCCTGAGCGGAGTCCCCCCTGTCGCTCCCCCCCAGGAGAACGAGCGGGAGCAGTTTCAGATGCTGAGCGAGGCGTACCAGGTCCTCAAGGATCACCGAGGGCTCCCCAGCGGATCTCCGACGAACTGATTTGTGCCATATCGGCGTTTGTCTCCTTGATTTCGGCATCTCGGGGACCACGCCCCGGCCCCGAGGCTCAAAACGACCCCGAGGGACGGGGACGGGGTCGGCATCTCGTCGGTTTTGGCTTCTGCAGGTCCGCTATGGAGCCCCAGCCCTGGGCCCCAGCCCCGCGGTGCAAAACGGCCGCGAGGGACGGCAATGGGATCGGGACATAGCAAGCCAGGTAATTCTGTTCTGCGCAAACATGCACAAATCGACGTCAGTCCAAGCAGACTTGCATACATCCAGATGCATCCGGGTACAAGTTTGTTCAGCGTGGACCCCTATCAGTGATGGATCGCACCCTGGATGCACAATACCTGCGGTTCGATCTATTGCATGCTAAGCGTGCTGTGCCATATTTGCGGTGGAAGCTACCTGGAGCACTATATATCCTGTTATGTTTAGATAGGTGGATTGACATACATACATGAGTACGTCCATACGTACATGCATGCATGCATGCATGCATTCCTACATCTATTCACACTTACATACATACACACATGCATACATGCAGGTTCTCATGCACACATGCATACATACATACGCACATGTATACACACATATAGACATAAATACATATATACATATATCTACACACTTATATGTGCATACGTACATGTGTACGTGCACGCATACACGCATACACATGTTCATACACATGTATAAACACGTACATACAGTCATGCCTGCATGCATACAGATTCCAACACAGAAACAAACATGCATACGCGCATGCATGCATATACATTTGCATAAACAGTTTCGTCTATAGTTACATACCTACACATCAACATCCACATACACATACACATGCACGTACATACATAGACATACACACATACGTACATCCGTACGTATATACACATTCATGCGCCCAACCATGCAGGCAAGCATACATACATGTACACATGCACATATATATATATATCCATGTATACATACACTCATACACACATATGTATATACGTATACAAATACACTCTTTTGTTTGTGCATATATATATATATATACACACACGTCCGTGTTTACATAAACATGAATGCATGCAACCGACGACGCCTCCGGCGAATCACCGCCGCCCCCTGCCTTCTAGACTCGCCCATTTGCTCCAGCGTTGTGGCAACAAACGAGAGGAGGAGGGGGACCAGGAGGAGGAGGAAGAGATGAGGGGGGGGAGGGGGAGGAGGAGGAGGAGGAGGAGGAGGAGGAGGAGGAGGAGGAGGAGGAGGTGCCGGAATCAGTAATCACGAGTAGTCGTCCCAATGTTATCGATTTTGTTGCCTCCAAGAGCCTTCGGGCGAGTCGTGGCGTCCGCGTCAGCGCAGCCATAGGGAGGCGTCAGAGTAGTGGCGAGCGTGATACGTCCGGTTCGAAAGACGGGGAAAGACATGTTTAGGTGCCGGAATCGGTATAAAATCACAAGTAGACGTCCGAATTTTCTTGATATTGTTGCTTCCGGGAGCCCACGGGCGAGTCGCGGCGTCCGCGGTAGCGTAGCAATAGGGAGGCGTCAGGGTAGCGGCACAGACGACGCGTTCTGGCCGATGAGTCGGAACAGACTGGGCGAAGACGGCGAAGACGTTACTGGGCTTGTCACACACTGGCGCGATGCTCACATCCCACCCACCCTAGAAGCCCATTGCAGATCGAGACGCACATTCTGGCGCAGGCACGCCATCGGGG
>CAUYUJ010015811.1:242333-257333 GCA_963575745.1 Prorocentrum cordatum | reverse complement strand
ATGGTCATCAACATAATCATCATGATCATCATCATCCTCATCATCGGGACACCATCAGCATCATCATCATCGTCATCATCATCATCGACATCATCATCATCATCATCATCATCATCGGGACACCATCATCATCATGTCATCATCATCATCGTCCTCTTCATCACCATCATCATCAGCATCACCATCATCATCATCATCGTCATCATCATCAGCAGCATCATCATCAGCATCACGATCATCATCATCATCATCATCATCATCATCATCATCATCATCATCATCATCATCATCATCATCATCATCATCATCATCATCATCATCATCATCGCGGGACACCGCGGGACACCGGCGGGACACCGCGGGGCACCGCGGGACACCGCGGGACACCGCGGGACACCGGCGGGACACCGCGGGCCACCGGCCGCCCGGAAGGGAATCATTTGGTCCGGCCGCGCCTCAGCCACACGGGACTTTCGCGGGACACCGGCGGGACACCGCGGGCCACCGGCCGCCCGGAAGGGAGACATTTGGTCCGGCCGCGCCTCAGCCACAGGAGACTTTCTCTCGCCCGCCCACGCAGCTTCGCCTCGCCCGCACGCACGCACGCACGAACACGAAACCGAAATCGATTTCCCGGTAGGGGGGCTCTCCGTTCCACTTCGATCTCACCCCCTCACCTCCGACATATATATATATATATATATATGTATGTATGTATGTATGTATGTATGTATGTATGTATGTATGTATGTATGTATTTATGTATATAGACATACACATATGTATATATATATATATGTACAAGACTGCAGTGGCGCTTCGCGCCATGCACCTTGGTCCTTGAAGTGTGGTAAGCAGGCGGAATAGCAGGAAGGTCAAGCCGACAATTTAGCGATAGCTCCTTGTTGCCTTTTCCAGCATCGTCGCTATAGTAATGTGATTCGTTATCTTTCCTCCATGCTTCGTTTCTTCATGTTCGCCATACCCTGCACAATTCTCCTCGGTTCTTTTTTGTGGAGGTTCCTCCTTGGAGAGCCTCTGGGGGCCTCACAAGAGTTGTTTCAGGCTTTCTGAAGACCTTCTGGAGGCCTCGGTCTCCCTGAACGACCGGGTCACGATTTGGAATATTTCGGAGGGTGTCTTGGGGCCATCTTGGGCCGCCATGGGACTCTCTGAGGGCCATATTGGACCCGTGTTGTGCCGTTTTGGGGCTCTCTTGGACTGCCTGGAAGCCCTTTCGGATGGTTGTGGGGCGATTCTGGAGCCTCCCAGGCGGCTTCGGACGCCCAGAAGACCGCCGTCTTGGAGCGTCGGGAAGCCGAAAAGAAGAGAACCCCAAAATTCACCAAAAACCAACAGAAAATCAATGAGTTTGGCCTCTTGGGGCCTTCTTGGGAGTGCTCTTGGAGGCCTCTTCGGGGCCGTCCTGGAGGCCTCTTGGGCCATCTCGAGGTCACGTCGGTCACTCTTGGAGCGCTCTTGTGCTGTCTTGGAGAGAAAACCCGGCGGGGGGAAACCCCGTCCGCCCCCCCAAAACCGGACTCCCGGGATCTGGAGCTTTGGGACCCTCCGGACGGGCCTCGAAGCGGCCCCCCGGGCCTAGCAGGGCGTTTTGCCAAGCCTTCCCAGCACACCTAGGGCGATCAGGGGGGTCATCGGAGACGTCCCAGAGACACCCAAGACAGCACAAGAGCGCTCCAAGAGTGACAGACGTGACCTCAAGATGGCCCAAGAGGCCTCCAGGACGCCCCCAAAGCTTCCAGGCAGTCCAAGAGAGCCCCAAAACGGCACAACACGGGTCCAACATGGCCCTCAGAGAGCCCCATGGCGGCCCAAGATGGCCCCAAGACGATCTCCGAAGCATTCCGAATCGTGACCCGGTCGTTCAGGGAGACCGCGGTTGGAGGCAGGGTGGCCCGAGGAAGCCCCCAGAGGCCCCCAGAATACGCCCAGGAGGCCTCCAGAAGGCCTTAAGAAAGCTTGAAACAATTTTTGTGAGGCCCCCAGAGGCTCTCCAAGGAGGAGCCTCCGCAAAAAAAGAGCTGAGGAGGATGGGGAGAATGCGCAGGGTATGGCGAACATGAGGAAAAAGAAACATGGAGGAAGGATAGCGAATGACATTACTATAGCGACGATGCCAGAAAAGACAACAAGGAGTTATCGCTAAATTGTCGGCCTGACCTTCCTGCTATTCCGCCTCCATGCCACACTACAAGGACCAAGATGCGTGGCGCGAAGCGCCACTTCAGTCTTGTGTGTGTATCTGTGTGTATATATATATCCACTCAAATAAATCCGTAAGATACCTTGTGGGTTTGTGTGGGCCCCCGGGTCCCCGAGCCTCCCGGAGCCTCCCCGGGGCCCTGAAACGGCTCCGGAAGACACCCCGAAAGGCCCGAACCGGTGCGGGAGATCCTGAGAGACCCCCAACACGGTCCAAGAGACCTCCAAGATCCCGTAAGACGGCCCCCAAAGCCGTCTGCACAGAGCCCCGAGAAGCCAAAATCGTCAAATTTCCTTAGGGAAATTTGCATTTTGGGCATGTGCGACTTTTCAAATCCCGATGCTTCACGACGGCCAAAGACGCTCCATAGACCGCCCCAAAACGGCTCAACAGGACTCCAAAAGGCTCCCACGACGGCCCCAGAGGGCCTCCCAGGAGCCCCGAAACGGCTCCGGAAGACACCCGGAGAGGCCCGACATGGCGCCGGAGCTCCTGAGAGACCCCCACCACGGTCCCAGAGACCTCCAACATCCTGCACGACGGCCCTCAAAGCCTTCCGCACAGAGCCCCAGGAAGCCAAAATCGTCAAATTCCATAGGGAAAGCGTACATGTTGGGCATGTGCGCGTTCTCGCATCCCAAAGCTCCACGACGGCCCAAGACGCTTCATACACCGCCCCAAGACGGCCAAACAGGACTCTAAGAGGCTCCCGCGACGGCCCAAGAGGGCATCCCAGGGGCTCTGACACGGCTCCGGAAGACACCCGCAGAGGCCCGAAATGGCGCCGGAGTTTCTGACAGACCACAAACACGGCCCTAGAGACCTCCAAGATCCCATGAGACCTTCCGCACAGAGCCCCGGGAAGCCAAAATCGTCAAATTCCCACGGGAAAACGTACACTTCGGGCATGTCCGAGTTTTCGCATCCCGAGGCTCCAAGACGGCCCAAGACGCTTCATAGCCCGCCCCAAGACGGCCCAACAGAACTTGAAGAGGCTCCCACGACGGCCCACGAGGGCATCCCAGAGGCCATGAAACGGCTCCGGAAGACGCCCGCAGAGGCCCGAAACGGCGCCGGAGCTTCTGAGAGACCGCAAACACGGCCCAAGAGACCTCCAAGATCCCGTAAGACGGCCCCCAAACCTTCCGCACAGAACCCCAGGAAGCCAACATCGTCAAATTTCCATAGGAAAACGTACATTTTGGCCTTGTACGAGTTTTCGCATCCCGATGCTCCACGACGGCCCCAGACGCTTCATAGACCGCCCCAAGACGGCCCAACAGGACTCCCACGCCGAAGAACACGCCGACGCCGCCGCCGCCGACGCCGACGGTTACGACGATGACGGCACCGAAGACTGCGACGGCGCAACTCCGTGGATTTAATCCACGGGTCCACACTAGTATATATATATATATATATATACACACACACATATCGGAGTAGGCCGGGGAGGGGGCACTGGGCCGGTGCCTGTACCCCCCCATGGGCGCCCCTCGGGTGTTCTGGAGCGGTCCCAGGGCTCCCGAGACCGCCCGGGCTCGCCCCGAAACGGGCCACGACAGGCTCCCAAGAGGGCCCAAGGGGGTCCCAAGGGGAACCTTTTTGATTTTGGGAGGAATTGGGTACTCTCGCTTTTCCTGCTTCCCAGCGCTCCCTCACGGCCTCGGCGGCCCTTCATATTTTTCCAAGACGGCTCACGAGGCCCCGAAGAGGGCCCCAAGGCGGTCTAGGAGGCTCCCCTGACAACCAAGTGTGCCCGCGCCCCAAGAAGTGGCCCATAAGGGGACAATGAGCAGATATTTCGAGGTCTCTGGCGGCACCCAGAGGCCACCAAGAGGCTCCCAAGAAGCTCCGTGAGGCCCCCAAGAGGCCCCCAGGAAGCCCCAAGAGGCCCCCAAGGGGCTTCCAGGGAACGCCCAAGAGGCCCCCCAACACACCCGAACAAATCATGTCCCCAGAAAGCTTTCCGGGGACATGGTTGATCATGGGCCCCAGAGTTTTCGGAGGCTCCGAAGTACCGTCACGCTACCGGGAAGTTGATTGGGAACATGACTGATCACCTGCTCTGCCGACGACGAAACGACGACGGCGGTGGCGGTGACGAAGACGACGACGAACTTCGAATTTCGATTTTCGAAACGGTTGTTCGGCGCTTGCTGCCGTCGGGGGCCGTTCTCGGGCTCTGGGGTCGTCGGGCTTCGCTCTGGAGGGGAAAACCGCGTTGGATGGATCTCGGGAGGGGTCCATCCGACGACGACGAAGATGACAGAACGACGAAGACGATGACGACGACGACGACGACGACGACGACGCGACGACGACGACGACGACGACGACGACGACGACAACGACGACGACGACGACGACGACGACGACGACGACGACGACGACGACGACGACGACGGCGCGCCCCAAGAGGCGACGACGACATTATGACGACGACAGCACGCCTCAACAGGCTCCCCAAGACACCCCAAAAACCATGTTCCCAGAAAGCTTACTGGAAATCCGATTCATCAGGTCTCCGCCCCCCCCACGCAAAGATCTTCCCCGAAAGCCTTCTGGAATACGGGTTGGGTTGACATGCGTGGACTCCCCATTGCCCATAATGCGTTCCGCGTTATAGACATTTCTTGCCCACTGTTTCGGTCGAGCAGTGACCTCGTCAAGGCTTTGTGCCTGCTAAAACCTCAGCGCGCGCGAAGCGCGCACGTGGTTCTAATACATATATATATAGATAGATATACAGATTCACACACCTGTGCCACGTCCATGTCCAGGCTCATGCAAACAGATGTGCAGGATGTGCCTTTGGTGAGTAATGGGTGATATATATATATACACACACACTGTGTGCAGGTGTTCTGTCAGGTGTGCGGTAAGTGTGATGCATGCGTGTTTCATGCGTGTTGTGTGTGGTCGGTGTGTTGTGCGTGTGCGTGTGCGTATGCGTGCGTGTGTGTGTGTTTGTGTGGGTGTGAGAGAGATATACTGTGCGTTGTTTGTGTGTGAGTGTGTGTGTGTGTGTTGGGGGTGTTGTGTGTGATATGTGTGCATGTGTGTTGTGCTTGAGTGTGGTTTCGTGTGCGTGTGTGTGTTCTGTGTGTGTTCTGTGTGTGCTCTGTAGGTGTGCGTTGTAAGTGTATTTGAGTGTGCGCGGTTGTGTGTGTGCGTTATGTGTGTGCTGTGTGTGTGGTGTGTTGTGTGTGGCGCGCACACAATATCCATGCAGCTGCATGGTATAATCGCCAAAGCTTACACAGTGACATACTAGCGTGTGCCTTTGGATTAAAACCACGGGGTTGAGCGGATCCAGGTTCAGTGGTGCGCGCTGGAGTGTTCTAGTGCTCCCGCTGAAAGCGCCCAATGAGTTGATGCGGGGGCCGAGGCGTTCGAGCTTCGCGAAGGCAGGAAGTTTCATGGCCCAGGCCGGAGCAGCGTCTTGGACGCTTTGATGTCGAGGCGTTTTGGCAGTTTGGGGGGCCTCCTGGGGGCTGAAAGCGATTTGGGGGGCCTCAGGGGCCGCTGTGGGGCCACGTGGATGATTTCTTGCTGCCCTTGTTTGTTATGTGGGGTCTCTTTTGGGGTCGCTGTGGGACCGCTTTGGCGCCTAAGGGGCCGCTCCCCCAAAACCCAGAAAGTACTTTACGGAGTTACTCGCACGGGTACGTACGTGCGTGATGCAGGCTGCTGCGTGTGAGACCTGTAGTGCGAGCCTTCCGTCAGGTGCACAGTATGCGGCGCAATCTGCGTGGGGCAATCTATTCGGCGCAAGCTGTTTGGGGCAGGAGGAGGAGGAGGAGGAGGAGGAGGAGGAGGAGGAGGAGGAAGAGGCGGAGGAGGAGGAGGAGGAGAAAGAGGAGGAGGAGGAGGAGGAGGAGGAGGAGGAGGAGGAGGAAGAGAAAGAGGAGGAGGAGGAGGAGGAGGAGGACGAAGCCCACGTGGGCGCGTGGGCGGCCAAAGGCGCCCACCAGGTGGAGCCTCGGCGCACCCAGCCTGCGCACGGGGCGCCCACGCACGGGACACCCGTGGCCGCCCACCGCGCCAAGCTCCGACGGGCCCCGTCCAACCAGGCGCGCACCAGGCGAAGACTCGGCGGACGCAGCCAGCCTCTTGGCATCGCTCGGACGTGTGCATTTTTGTCCTTCGGCGAGGACCATCGAGGAGCATCCTGGATCACTTGGCGAAAAAGCCACGCACGAAACCGAAAAAGAAGACCATCGAGGAGCATCCTGGATCACTTGGCGAAAAAGAAACACGCACGAAACCGAAAAAGAACACAGGGCATGGACGCCCGAGCGATGACCAGGCCTGAGGGGGGCGCCCACGGGGCGCCACCTGGCGCCCACCGGGCCGAAAACAAAAAACCCAGCGGCGCCAGCCAGCAGCCAGCGCACAGCTGGTGCCCACGAGCCGCCCACGAGCACGCACCAGGGCGCCCACGAGGCGCCCACCGGGCGAGGCCTCGGCGGGCCCAGCCGGCGCACGGGGCGCCCACGAAACGCCCCCCCGGGGCGCCCGCAGGGCGAAGCCCGGGCGGGCACAGCCAGCGCACGGGGGCCCACGGGCGCTCACCGGGCGGAGCTTCGGCGGACGGGGCACCCACGAAGGCCCCGTGGCCGCACACCACTCGGAGTTCTGGCGGACCCATCCAGCCACGCATCGACAAAAGGTAAGAGCCCACTGAGCGAGAACACTTGCCGGGGAGTGTGGAGCAGACGTGGTAGCTCCAGCGCCAGCCCAGGGACAGCAGAGCTTGTTGCGCTTCCGACGGAAGGACCCAGAGAAGCGCAGGAACTACGACATGTTCGGGACGCTGAGCGAGGATCTCGAAGAGCAGACAGCACAGAGACCCCGACTCATCGGAGCCCGTGCGGAGTTCTCGGGTGGGCGCTGGAGCCCCTGGCGATGGCTCTGGCGCCCCTGGCGCGCTCCGCGCGCCGTGGAAGGGGGCCCCGCGCCAGCTCAAGAAATCCGCGCGGACCTCCGAGACATGGTGATGATGATTGCAGTGGAAGCCCATGGCAAGAAACACCCTGCCTGCCTCCGGGGTGCCCTGGGTTCCTTGCGTTTCGATGGCTTTCCGATGGAAGGTGTGACGCTCCAACACCAACAATCAATAGACGCCATGGGGTGCCCCGGGCTCAGGATTGGGTTTCTTGTAGAAGGTTTCTTGTGGTCGGGCCTACACCGTATCGCTCCTCTAGAGGAAGATTTGGATACCGAGTTGTTTGCAAGGTGGTCAGGGAAATTCTGCAGGCGAGTGGACGAGGATAACATTGAGGCGTTCCTTGCCAGTTACTACGGGTCAGCTGACGAGCTGGAAGACATGAGGCGGATTGTTGTAGAGGGCAAGGGGTTGCTCAAGTTGTTCGAGTGTCTGATCGGTTCCAAAGCGGCGGATTGCGATCGATATTTGCGAAGAATAAAGCAGGAATTGAAGGTGGCCGTGTCGGAGAAGGAAGAGGCTGATTTCCGTAAGAAGGCGGCCGCCTGGCAGAAGAAGGAGAAGCGCGAGGCCAAGGAGCTGGGGACGAGCTTGGAAGGCAGGGGCGGCAAGAACGAGACCGCCTCCGCGTCTGGCAGGGCTGCTCGATCTGGAGGCGGCCTCGAAGACCTCGCGGCCCAGATCCAGGCCAACACCGCCCACCAGACCGCCCCACCCCAACCCGAAGGCCCCGGTTCGCCCTCCATTTCCAGTGGGGGGAGGGGGTCGGGAAACATTGCAACAGCTCGCGTGGAACCCGTACACATTATTCATCTCTCATTCTTCTGAAGTTCTTTGATTTTCTAGGGGGCCAAGATCCTTTCTTTCCTAATTCTTCTATCCTGGGCCTCTTCCTGGCCACTAGGGGGCCAGGAACAATTAGAAACGAGCACAATTAGTTATATAGAAATGACCACGATTAGAAATGAACGACGTGCCCCCCCCCCAGCCCGACGCTCGGGCCTTCGGGTCGGGTTGGGGTGGCCTGGTAGGCCGCGTCAGGCCAGGCAGCCGGCGAGGGCCGGGGAGGAGCCTCACGAGCTGCTGCAGTGTTCCCCGACCCCCTCCCCCCAACTGGAAACGGAAGGCACATCGGGGCCTTCGGGTCGGGTCGGGGTGGCCCGGCCGGCCGCGTCAGGCCAGGCAGGCGGCGAGGGCCCACGCCCGCCCGCCGGCCGCGCTGGCGGCGGCCCTGCGCGCGGCGGCGGCGCCCGGGGCACGGAGGCCGCTGCGCCGACCGGCCGGCGCGCCGCGGCCGTGACCTCCGAGGCGGCGGCTCCGCGGCGCGTCCCCCCCTCCCCCTCCTCCTCCTCCTCCTCCCTCCTCCCTCCTCCTCCTCCTCACTCCTCCTCCTCCTCCTCTCCTCCTCCTCCTCCTCCTCCTCCCTTTCCTCCTTCTCCTCCCCCTCCTCCTCCTCCTCCTCCTCCTCCTCCGCCGCCCAGCCCCGCAGGGCACGCGCCCGCGGCAGCGCGGCTCCGCGCACGGCGGGCCCCGGGCGGCCGCGCCCTGCGGGCTGCCGCCGCCCATCGAAGAGGAGAGCCACGCCAGGAGCAGAAAAGTCTTCGGGCGCTCGGCGCGGATTTCAAGAGAGCACGCCACGAGCAGAAATCTTCGGGCGCTCGGCGCGGATTTCCCTGGGATCGGCGCCTGGGGCCCCCTGGGCGGCGCCCCCGGCGCCGCCCCTGGCGCGCGGAGCGCGCCAGGCTTGCTGTCAGACCCTGGCAAGTTTGCTTGCATGGACGGGGAGGGGCCTGAACCTGAAGCAAGCCACAAACGATGCGGAAATCGCGCAAGTCGAAAGGCACTTGCACGCTAGTAGTCGTTTGAAGAGGAGCGAGGGGGGTGGGGGGGGGGAGGGGGCAAAGGCCATGAAAGTAGACGCCACGAAAAATGCTCCAGGGAGGGGGTCCAGCGCAGATCCAAGAAATCCGCGCGGAGCGCCCAAAGTCTATGCGTGTGGCATGTTTTCTTCTCCTATCTCGGCCCATGCGCTGCGGGGTGGGCTCGCGCCACGCTGGCGTGGCGGCGGCGGCCCCGGCGTGGGGGCTACCGGAGTCACGGAGCGCGCTTCTTCTGCTCGCAGAAAGTTCTGGGGAGGAAGAGGTGCCGATATACCGCTACCCTTCGCCCGTGTTCCCCCCTTTTGGGGCCTGCTGGGGGGCCCTCGTCGCCACCGCTGGATTCGCCTCGAAATTCTGTCAGAACGCATCCAGGGCGAGATCCGGGGCGTAGCGGTATCGGTACCGATTGGTTTCCCCCAGTGTGCCCATTCGCAAATGCCAGACAAAAACACATGTTGGCCTCGAGTTTCTGTGTCGAAAAGCCCCCGCGTCGAATCCAGGCGGTTTGCGAGTAGTTGCTCTGCGAGTATGTGTTTGTGCTTGTGCTTGTGCTTGTGTCTGTGTCTGTGTCTGTGTCTGTGTTTGTGTGTTTGTGCGTGTTTGTGTGTGTGTTTGTGTGTGTGTTTGTGTTTGTGTTTTTGTTTGTGTTTGTGTTTGTGTGTGTGTGTGTTTGTGGTTGTGCTTGTGTTTGCGTTTGTGTTTGCGTTTGTGGTTGTGTTAGTGCTTGTATTCGTGTTTGTGTTTGTGTTTGTGCTCTTGTGCGTGTGTGGTGTGTGGTGTATGGAAGGTGGTGTGTCGAGTGTGTCGAGTGTGGTGGGTGGTGGGTCGTGGTTGGTGGGTGGGACTTCTTTTTATATTAAACAAGCACCAAGAACCGAAGCAACAAAGAGGCGAGACACATGTGATAGTTGTCTTGTTCATTATTTCGCCGGTCGGCGTGGGCCCTCGCACCCCCCCTACCCCCCCCCTGGAGTAGATCTTGGCTGGTTTGGACGCCTGTTTCGAGCAGGTGGAGTCCCCTTCAGGGCACACGGCTGCAAGCAGTCGTACTCAGCAGAGGTCCGGAGCCAGAGCCCTCTCCCTCCCCCCCTCGTTCCGCCCAGTGCCGAAACGCCACATAAGAAACGCTCATCATCCCCAGGCATCCGATGCCATGTTGTTTTTTTATCCCCCTCTGGGCCCTTTTGGGGGGGGGGGTCCCCCCGTGATGGTTCGCATCCCTTACCATTCTGTCGATTCGGCTCCAGAGCCTGGCCCACAGAAGGCCGATCGGCGCATTAGGGCCGCCGTCGTGGAGCTATCGTCGAGCTCTGGCTGATGAAATGGGCCTCGACCTTTCGGGGGGCGAGGAAAACAGCAAAATGGTAAGGGAAGAGTCTGCTTACGGGGTCCCCCCCCCCTCGGGGCCCCTTGGAGTCCTGGCCTCCTTCCCCCCAGGGTTTTTGCTCGTCCTCCCGAGGCGCTTCCTGACTTCCATCCCTCGGGCCCGACGAGGGCCCCCCCGAGGCCGCACGCGCCCGGAAGACCTCCCGCGCCGCGCGCTTCCCCGCGACGCGAGCACCGCGGGGTATCGGAAGGCAACGATATGGTGGGGGGGATTCGGGGGCGGACAGAACCCCCAACAGTGACACGTCGATTAGTGAATTGTCCGTTTTCGGTTCTCGAGATGGCGCCGCGGCCGTTATTTTCCAGGCTTGCGCCCGCCAGGTTTGGGCCTCAGGTCGTTTTCACTAAACCACGTTTTACTAAAGGGGGTTCTGTCCATCCCCGAGATATGGTGGGGGGGATAGCAGGGCTCGTTTCGATTCCTCCGATTCGATTCGATTCGATTTCGATGGCTTCCGATTCCGATTCGATTCGACTTGGGATTCCGATTCGGGTTCCGACTTCTTCTTGGAGACATACTAGCCTGCCGATTTCTGCCGATTCGGCTTTTCCCGACTCGGCCGCCGATTTCTGCCGATCCCATTCATTTCGATCGCCGATCCGAGTTATCGACTCGATTCTGGGCTCTCCTGGGGTAGGCATCGGGGGGGGACGCACCGACCCCCGAGCGCCTATGGATCGCTGATGGGGGGCCCGATAGCCCCAGCCTGCCCAGGAGCATGCGAGGGCACGGTCGGAGGCCCATCGCCGACCTGTCGGCGATGTATCGCCGACTCCAGGTCGACAAGGGCGCCCTCGAGGGCGCGAAGTTATTCGCGCTTCGCGCTTCGCGGTTCGGCTCCGATTCCTCCTCATCCTCCTCTTCTCCCTTGGGAGGCGGCGCGAGAGCGCGAAGTTATTCGCACTTCGCGCTTCGCGCAGCGCGAAGCGCGAAGTTGGGAGCCCTTGTTCCAAAAAGGGCCTTGCCTTCGAGGATAGAAGGAGTTACCATCTCTCCCGCGGCGGAGCGCGGCGGAAAGTCGGCGGAAGTAAAACGGGGCCGCCCCAGCCGACGGAAGCCGGCGGAAGGGCGGCGGAATGCTGCGGAAGTGAAAACTGCGCCCCCAAGAGATGAGAACGATTTATGGTTCAGGGTTGCCGAAGCAGCTCACCCATGCTAGTCTCCCCTGTTGTTGCCCCGCAGTGCCCACGACCGGCGATTCTCGATCGCCGTTTCGCCGCCGCAGCCTGTCGTCGCGGGGGCGCCCTCTCCCCACTGCGGGGGCCCCCCGCCCCTCTCTCCTTTGCGGCAGCTTCGACCCCAGTCCTGGCGCAGACGGTCTTTCGCAGAGGAGCAGGAGGAGGAGGAGGAGGAGGAGGAGGAGGAGGAGGAGGAGGAGGAGGAGGAGGGTCGCCGTGGGGACAGCGGGTCCTGAAGGAAGCGGGTATGGAGGTTTGTTGCTCGCAGCTGTCGGGCCTTCGGGGCCCTCCACGGGCCCCCAGGACGGTCAGAAAACGATGCAGGACAGACTTGCAGGTTTTGGGGGGAAGGCCCCAGGACCCAGGACCCCGAGCGCCCCGATGCATCGGGAAGAGGAGGAGGAGGACCTTTGTAAACCCAAGAGCCAAGAGTCATCAACGATGTTTGGATGAACCCTCTCTCCAAGCTCCCTCTTCACAGGCCCCTACAACGGTTCCTTTCCATTGAGAGAACTGCCTCGTTGGACGACAACCGTTTGAAGATTCTGAAGCGTGCCAAAACATTGTTCTCGGGATTTCAACGTCACGTATCAACCTGCGTCTTGACGATCCAGAATCGTGCCAGAACGTCAGTTTGGGGACTTCAACACCGCGAATCAACATAATTGTTGCGCCCGCATAATTGAATCCTTCCAGCTGAAGCGAGAGCCACATGTTGAAAGGGAACCGCCCTCAATCTGTGCGCGGCGCTAAGGCGAGAGCCAGATTTTGAAAACCGCCCGCCTTCAATACGTGAAACTCCTGCGTGTTTCAACGAATGTGCGCCGCGCGAGGGCGAGAGCCACATTGTGAAAACCACCCGCCCTCAATTCGTGATACTATTGCACATATTTTTAAAATAATGAAAAATTGTGCGCGGCGCTCAGGCGAGAGCCACATTTTGAAAACGGCCCGCCCTCCATATGTGGAGCTGTTAGCACTTTTGAAGCTTCAGAGTCATAAATGGTGAGCCTCAGGCGACCCGCCGGGCCCGCCCGAACAACTGGCCTCGGGGTGCGACAGGGAGGAGTTACCTAGAAGGAGGGGGAATGGAGGAAGAGGAGGGATGAGGGAGGTGGGCACGGGGGAGGAAGGATTTAGGATTCCAGGGTTATCTGGGATTCTAGGCTGGCCACGCGTGCGAACGGCGACGGCGAGGACGAGGACAGGGAGAAGGGGGAAGGGAGAGGGATGACGAGGAGGAGGAGGAGGAGGAGGACGACGAGGAGGAGGAGCAGCAGGAGGAGGAGGACTAGGGGGAGGAGGACTAGGAGGAAGAAGAGGAGGAGGGGGAGGAGGAGGGAGAGGAGGATGAGAAAGAGACAGAGGAGGATGAGGAGGATGAGGAGGAGGAGGACAAGGAGGAGGAGGGAGGAGGAGAAGGAGATGGGGATGGAGCAGGGGCAGGGGAAGGAGGAGGAGGAGGAGGAGCAGGAGGAGAGGAGGAAAAGGAGCAGGAGGAGAGGAGGAGGAGGAGGAGGAGAGGAGAAGGAGGAGGAGGAGAAGAAAGAGACAGAGGAGGAGGAGAGGAGGAGGAAGGAGGAGGAGGAGGAGAGGAGGAGGAGAAGGAGGAGCAGGAGGAGGAGGAGGAGGAGGAGGAGGAGGAGGAGGAGCAGAGAGGAGGGCCCCTCACCTGAGCCCTGCGGCGTCGTCGTCGCCTTCGCCGCCGTCGTTTTCACCGTTGTCGTCGTCGTCGTCGTCGTCGTCGTCGTCGTCGTCGTCGTCGTCGTCGTCGTCGTCGTCGTCGTCCCCCGCTCCAGCCCATCAGGGAGGAGGGGCTGGCCTGCGAACCCTGGGATCCATCCCACCTGGGCGGGGGGCGGGCTGTTAACACCCGACTCTGGATCATAGATAACGCACCTGGGCATACACCGATAGCCCACCTGTCTCTTTGGCAACCCGTGCCGATCCCTGCGTAGGCCCAAAGAGGAGAGGGCTCAGCCAGAGCAACGGGCCCTGCAGGAGCCTGGTAACTAGGCCGTATTTGGGCTGAGCCAAATTTGAGAGCTGGGCGCTGCCCTGAATCGGGCGGCGGGATCTAGATCTTGATTTCGGTCGCGGGGGGCGGGGAATCATTATTTATTTGTACGTTTTGGTGCGGTGCTAACGACATCGCTCGACTGAACCCGCCCCCGCGAATTCCTTATTTTCGTTAAGGTGCTAACGATCACCCAGGGGTGGTTCTCAATGGCTTCCTGAGGTTGCATATGCACCGCTCCTGGCCAGGCCCATCCTAGGCCCAGGAGCGGTGTGTACGACGTCCTGGCTCTGCCAGTGAGACATATACACATCAATGCCAGGCCCAGGGTGTGCTTGGCAGTGGCTGTGTATATGCATAGATCCAGGCGCCCTACTGGAGGTGTGTTTTCTACATCTCTGGGATACCAGCCGCGCGCAGAGGGGAATAGGGGGAGGGGGGAAGGCTTCTTAGAAGCACCCCTGCTTGTTAGAAGGCGCTGGCCTTCTCTATAGACACAAGGCGCCTTCTAAGAAGCAGGGTGCTTCTCAGACGCCCTCCCCCCTCTCCCTGCCTCCCTTTAGGCGCCGCCAAGCTGGAATCAGTTTTTTCTGTTTTTGCTACTCGAGGCCTTCTCTATAGACAGAAGGCCGGAGCCTTCTAAGAAGCAGGGTGCTTCTCAGACGCCCTCCCCCCCTCGCCCTGCCTCCCTTTTAGGCGCCGCCAAGCTGGAATCCGTTCTTTGCTGTTTTTGCTACTCGAGGTCGAGCGCCGCCAGTGGCCCGGGACCGGGCGTGTCGGGGCACAGGCAGCCCACACCTCGTCGCGTCGCGGACGAGTCGCGACGACGGACGGTCTGTGGCAGTCTGCGACCTTTTCTTGGCATCGCTCGGACGTGTGCATGTTTCCGTCGGCGAGGACCATCGAGGAGTATCCTTGATCATTTCGCGGAAAATCCACGCACGAAACCGAAAAAAAACACAGGAAATGGACGTCCGAGCGATGGCCAGTTTTGGGGGCCTCTGCCAGTCTTCAGGACTCGTCAGAAACGGTTCGGGACGAGACACCAGTGGTCGAAGTTTCCGGGGATCCACGTGGATAAGATCACGCATTCGGAGGTCTCGGCACGGAGGTTTGGCATAGGATCAAGAGGTCATGACCATGATACGTTGCAAGGTTGCAAAGATTCCCAGGGTACATCTTGGAACTCCTGGAACGCATCCGGAGCCAATCCGACCATGACGTCATCCTCGTCAGAGTTCGCAGCCACGGGGGTCGGGACCCATTCTGACTGGCCCAGGTTGTGGGGCCACGTGGAGATGAAGCCTCCCCCGGCATGCCTCCTCCTCCTGCTTCTCCTCCTACTCACCTTCCTCATCCTCCT
>CAUYUJ010015811.1:234833-237333 GCA_963575745.1 Prorocentrum cordatum | reverse complement strand
GCCCGTCTCCCCTATGGTTAACAGCCTCGAACGTATCCCTATCCCTAAGATTGACACGCCCAAAGGCGATGACAATCTTAGAGATTCGCCCTCAAAAAAGAAGGGAATCCCTAAGATTGGCATCGTGATGAGGAGGTGCCCCGCACAGGGATAGGGATATGCTCCAGGCTGGTAATGTTGGTCTGAGCGTGCGCGCCTTGCGTTCGTCCCGGTGAGGTCGGCGAGCAGCCCCCCCGACAGGGGGCGCAGCAGACCGGCCGCACCCCTGGCTCGCCTGCGCTCGCCGGGGACAGGGCTCGGGCGGGTGTGCGGGGGGCGGGGGCTGCCCTTCAGTCGGGCATGCAGGGGGGTTCCAAGGAGGCACCCAAAATGTCCGGCGATGGCAAACATGGATCAAGGGGGCGCGGATCAGCGACGGGCCCCGCTTCCACGGGAAATCGCGTCTTTCCGACGCCGAACGAGGCGGCGTCAGCCGCGTTTTGGGGGAGGGCGCCTCCCCCGATCCATGGATTTGGCGACCGCGCGCCAAATCCTTGGATCGCTAGTCCATGTTTGCGCGCCCGCAACAAAGGGGAGTGACGGAGGGGGCCCTAAAGGGGCCTTTCAGGACCCCGTTTGGAGCCAATGGGGTGGTCAAACGAGGCCCTAGATGGCCCCACTTCTCCTCCCCCCATTTGGGTCACCCCCCCTGTCCTCGGCGAGGGGGGCGCGTTCGGTCGAGGATTCAAGCAATGCCCTCGGTTGAGAAGCACAGAAGATGGTTGCACGTCCCTTCCAGCCAGCAGACTCAATTTATTCAGCTTGGGTCTCGCAGGCGTCCGTTCCGGCGCCCTCATTCGAGCCCGCTCGGCCGCAACACGTGAGCACGACCCATCTCGCGGAGAGCGCTCGCCCCGGACGGGGTCGTCGGAGCGCGCCAGGGGCGGCGCCGGAGTGTTGACGTCGCCCGTAAATGTCGGGGGCGGACAGAACCCCCAACAGTGACACGTCGATTAGTGAATTGTCCGGTTTCGGTTCTCGAGATGGCGCCGCGGCCGTTATTTTCCAGGCTTGCGCCCGCCGGGTTTGGGCCTCAGGTCGTTTTCACTAAACCACGTTTTACTAAAGGGGGTTCTGTCCATCCCAGAGATATGGTGGGGGGGATAGCAGGGCTCGTTTCGATTCCTCCGATTCGATTCGATTCGATTTCGATGGCTTCCGATTCCGATTCGATTCGACTTGGGATTCCGATTCGGGTTCCGACTTCTTCTTGGAGACGTACTAGCCTGCCGATTTCTGCCGATTCGACTTTTCCCGAAAATGTGAAAACGTAGAAATTGCAGCCAGATAGGCCTTCCGAGCTCCGCGCGAGTTTGTCGGAGCGGCGCTCGGGCCCCCGTGGCGGCGCCTCCAGCGCCGCCCCTTGCGCGCTCCTCGTGCCAGGGAGGGGGTCCCAGCGCCGATCCGAGAAATCCGACCACACCTCTGGAATTTTGAGCGTGTGCATCCTTTGTTCCTCTTTATTCGGGTCGACCCGTCTGGGTTCTTCTGCTTCTGTACGAGCGCAAGGGGAGCCCCGTGGCAAAGATCGGACAGAGAAACAGCGCGACGACGAACGATGACGACAGACGAGGACGACAGGAGGATTCCCGCGGGGCCTTGGAGCTGGACGCAGACCGTGCTGCTGGAGATTTCTGGCTGGGGCGTTTCAGCGGGGGCCTGGTCACGCAATGAACACCTAGAATGGTAGAAGCACTGTCGCCGCCGCTGTCCACACACACCCACACACACACACACACACGCAGCGCGCTGGTGTTCCGCGCCCTCGTCATCGGCATCCTCGCTCGCTACCCGCGTCCGACGGCAAGGCCAATGCTCATCACCTGCAGCTGCCGTCGGCATTGCCCTCTCAGCCGCTTGGCTCGAAGTGCCGTCCGGCACAGCGCGTGCATCGCCAGACGCCGCGTCCGCGACCAGGGTTTCTACTCAGATGGGAAATTGTGCAATCCCGTGCCACAGCACCGCCGCCGTGCGCAACGGCACTGCCTCCCTCCAGGGTGGCTGTGAACACCTTCGTCCCCCTCCTGGGATGAGGAGGATAGGAGGAGGTGGAGGAGGCCCCACCCGACAGGGAGACACGTGGCGTCGACTGAAGGGTTGGACCACCATGCGTCTCCTCTGCGGGTCTGGGCTTGCACTCAGTCATGCTATCACGCGAGGGTCGCGAAAACCCTCCACCTTCTTCTGCTCCTGCTCCTGCTACTCCTCCTCCTCCTTCTCCTCCTCCTTGGCTCGATGGGCGTGGGGTGTAGTTCGCGCTCGAGCGACAGCGAGGAGTTGGAGACACAAGCCAGGTGTTCCCAGCCACTCCAGGCATCCAGCGGCGCGGGTCAGGCTGCGCCCTGGAGAGCACCGTCGACGTGTCGGCTGCATGGCCGGGGCCCCGCTCGTGGAACGACTCCTGTGAGGCCAGCAGCCTCTCCAGCATCGTGGACTGCATCCAGCCCCTCCTCTTCGAGAT
>CAUYUJ010015811.1:207333-229833 GCA_963575745.1 Prorocentrum cordatum | reverse complement strand
GAGCACCCAACAACAAATCGGGGGTCGAACAATTGTTCTCGACTGGACGTAAGAGTGACCTTTCGCCAGAGTGACCTTTGGTGCGGGCCAAATGGGTTTCCCCGGTCGCCGAACGCGATGCGATAGTAGCGTCTTGCGCGCTTGTGTTTGGCCCCCCCGCGGTCCCCCAGAAGCCGCGCACCAAGGGTCACTCTTACCCAGGGCCACTCTTGCGTGTAGTCGATGTTTGTTCGGCCTTCGGGTTCATGCGTCGCGTTGATCTCTCTCTCTCTCTCTCTCTCTTCTCTCTCTCTCTCTCTCTCTCCGCAGCCTGCAGGGGTAGGCCGGACCCCCGAGTCCCAGCTGCATCCTTCTTGTTTCACTTTCTGGTTCCGGATTGGGGTAGTTTGATCGCCACTTCCCGCCGCGCAGGTTGGGACGCTCGAGGGAAAGTTTGTTCGGCCTTCGGGGGACCCAGCAAGCCCCGGGGGACTTCGGAAGCCGAAGAGCCTGTCGAGCGCAGCAGGGCTGTGGGGCTCCGGTAACTGTCTGGGGGCTTCGGGCGGGGGGGGCGCGGGTGAGCCCCCGGCGGCACCTCGGGGGGGTGCCGGAGAGCCCGCGGAGTTCGAAGATGATCAGAGCGTGAATTACCTACCCCGCTTTCGCTTCCAGGCAAAACCAAGTCATACCATACGCCTCCTCGTCAAGCCGCCTGACCAGTACATGCCGTGGTTTGGCATCGTTTGGTATCTCTTGGAAGCGAGGGTGGTCAAAAGCGAGGTAGGTTTGTTTGCCCCCTAGATGAACCCCTCTCGCGGGGCTCGAAGAATTGCTTCTGTGCTTCGTGGGGGGCGCTCTCGAGCCCCATGGAACATCGGGAGGGCGCCAGAGCGCCCGTCGATGTCGAGGAGCATCCTTGTGGAGCTGAAGCAGGGCTGTTGGGGTGCGGGGGCTGCGCCGGCCAGCCCCAGCATTCTTCGGGAGGGAGCTGGAGACCCCGTCGCTCAAGCAGTGGCGAAGCGTCCTGGCGTTCCTAAAGGCCTACCAAAGAATGTTCTAAGAACCTTTCGTGGTTTCCACGAAATGTTCTTAGAACATGTTCGGCTGGGGCTGTCTTGTTTTAGCACATAAGGCTTAAGTTCTTAAAGTTTGGTTTGTGTTCTGAGACCTTCTTTGGGGGTTCTAAGAGCATTTCGTGGTAGGACTCTATGGGGATGCCGGGACGGTCGGTCCCTGCTCAAGTCGCGTTCGGAAAGCGACCTCTCGGCGGGTTCGAACCATCTTTTGGGGGGTCAGAGGGGGTCCCCGGCAAGACCCCGGGCAGTTTTCGGCAGGGCGTCGGAGGGCTCCTCGCCGTCGAAGGACAGGGTTTCGGAGCTCGGCAACTCGTTGTTCGGGGCTTCGGGAAGGGGGCGCCGCCAAGCCCAAAGGAACTTCGGAAGGGGGGGCCAGAAGGCTCTGCGAGCTCGAAAGTATGCTCGTCGAGGTTCCAACTGTTTCGGGGTTTCGTGGGGGCGTTGGCGAGCCCTGCGGGGGACTTCGGAAGGGAGCCCGAGGGCCCTTCGAACTCGATGCTTCTCCTGTGCTCGAAAAACTGGTTTGGGGGTTTCGGGGGGCGCCCGCAAGCCGTACGGGGGACCTCAGGAGGGAGCTGGAGGGCTCTATGCGAGCTCGAGAATCCATGTTTCGCGGCTCGAGCAATTTGTTCTTGGGGTGCCCATGGGGTCGCCAGCAGACCCAAGGTAACCTCGGGAGGGGGCCGGCCGGCCTCCCGAGCTCGTAAAGAAATCGGGTGGGCGCGGGCAAGCCAAGGAGAACCTTCGGGAGGGAACCAGAGGGCTTCCCGAGCTCGAAAACAACTGTTTGGGTTGTCTGCCTTTTTGGTAAGGCTAAGTGTGCCCAAAGTACGTCTCTGCCCGGGATGGGCAATTGGGGGCCAGAAAGCACCCTCAGTGTTTTCTGTTACGGTTGGCGGAGTCGCTTGCTAGCGTGTTTTGTTCTTGTGAGCAAGCTGGTGTTTCTGTGAGGCTTTGCGGGGCATGGGGTGTGAGGCGGAAGGGTGTGGAGGAGCAAAGGGGGAGCAGGAGGAAGGGCGCTGCATGACATGGGTAGCCAGTGCTGGTCCTCTGCTTCGGGGAGACGCGGCGGCGAGTTGCTGGAACAACGTATCAACATGTTTCAGAGTTCGGGGAAGTATTCAAACAACTTCTTCGGAGGGGCAGCAGGGAGGGAGGAGGGCGAGAAGAAGGGATATACGACATACAGCAGGGAGGAAGAAGAGCAGGAGCAGGAGGGAACCCTTGGACCCTGGACGTGAGACGCTATCCTGCAAGTTTTGGGGGGCTTGAAGCCGGCCGCGAGAGTTCTTCGGAGTCGCAGAAGGCACGATGGCCACCCTGAAGAAACGCATCGGCCCTTCAGTTTTAGCTGCGTTCCGGTGTCGGTTCCAGCTGCTGCGTAGCTTCTGTCGTTCGTCGTTGCGCTGTCCGTCGGTTTCGGTCGCGTGATTCGGTTATGTACGCGGATTGTCGGTTTCGATCGGTTTCGGTGGGCTCTCGGTGAACAGTTAACGTGTCGTTCGTGCACGGCCATGAAGACCCCAATCGGATTCCGATCGGATCCCAACGCGCCCCTATCAACCCTTCGGCAAGCGTGGGTCGGCAGACGTCGAGACCCTGAGCGGCAGGCTGGAGTGCACGCTCGAGGTGTTCGAGAGGGAGAAGAAGCTCGGGCGCCTGGGGGGATCAACGGCTGCACATCGACACCGCTGCTTCGCGGAGGCTCGATGGGACGCGGACTGGGCAGGCGTTGGGGGGGGGGGAGGCCTGCTGAGAGGGCAGGTGTGCTTCTTGGACGGGCTGGCAGGCTTCGGAGGAGGCCTTCTCAGCCTAGCTGTACGAGAAGGTCCCCCTCCTCGCGCCTCCCCCTTGCGCTCGTCTCTCGTCCCTGCCCGTCGGCTTCCGCCCGCGTAGTCCGCGAGGATGCTGTGCAACGCGGCGGCGAGGTCGCAAAATGGGGAGGATCGGACGGGGCTAGGATGAGGATACATCAGTTCCAGAGCGCTCTGGAACGCTCGAGCGTTCCCGAACGCTCTCGGAAGGCCGCGGCGCCCGAGACATCCTCCAGAGCCGCCGGGTATCAGAGATTCTCCCTCTCTTATCACCCGATGTGATCCTCATCCTGGCGTCGTCCTAGGCTGGCGCACGGCGGTGGAATTCAATGCGAGGCGCCAGACATGTCTGGGTTCAGGGCTTCCCGACTCGGCCACGTGGGCGACGCAGCAGAACGGGGCCGACTGCGCCGACATCCGCGCGCGAGCCGCCCGCGCAAGGCCGCGCGTCGGCGCCCTCGCTTTTCCAAGGTGGCGCGCCGCGCCGGCAGCCCGCGCAGGCCCCCGCGGGAAGGTCGCTGTGCCATCCCTCGCGAGGCCCGTTGCCTCTCGCCGCTCGCGTGAGGGGGCGGTCTTTGGCGTCGACGAGCGGCGATCGGCCTCTGGAGTCGATGAGATAGTGCCGACTCAGCGTCGGCTCGCGTCGGTTCCGCGTGACTGGCGTCGATTCGCGAGAGCCGACGAGGTGGCACGGGAGGCTCCCGTGTGTTGCCAACGCACGGTCTCAACACCCCGCTCCGCGCCCCAGGGGCCAGCCGCCCCGAACCTCGCCGGGGAGACCGATTGAGGCCAGCCAGGGTTCATTTGGGCATGTCCCTCGACAGGAGGAACATTCAAAAGGAGGCCAAGAATAGTCCTCCTCCTCCTCCTCCTCCTCCTCCTCCTCCTCCTCCTACTCCTCCTCCTATCCATCCCCTCCTCCTCCTCCTCCTCCTCTCCTCCTCCCTCCTCCTCCTCCTCTCCTCCTCCTCCTCCTCCTCCTCCTCCTCCTCTCCTCCTCCTCTCCTCCTCCTCCTCCTCCTCTCCTCCTCCTCCTCCTCCTCCTCCTCCTCCTCCTCCTCCCTCCTCCTCCTCCTCCTCCTCCTCCTCCTCCTCCTCCTCCTCCTCCTCCTCCTCCTCCTCCTCCTCCTCCTCCTCCTCCTCCTCCTCTCCTCCATCCTCCTCCTCCTCCTCCTCCTCCTCCTCCTCCTCCTCCTCCTCCTCCTCCTCCTCCTCCTCCTCCTCCTCCATCCCCCTCCTCCTCCTCCTCCTCCTCCTCCTCCTCCTCCTCTCCTCCTCCTCCATCCCCCTCCTCCTCCTCCCCTCCTCCTCCTCCTCCTCCTCCTCCTCCTCCTCCTCCTTCCTCCTCCTCCTCCTCCTCCTCCTCCTCCTCCTCCTCCTCCTCCTCCTCCTCCTCCTCCTCCTCCTCCTCCTCCTCCTCCTCCTCCTCCTCCTCCTCCTCCTCCTCCTCATCCTCATCCGCCTCCCCCCTCCTCGCCCTCCTCCTCCTCCTCCTCCTCCTCCTCCTCCTCCTCCTCCTCCTCCTCCTCCTCCTCCTGTTCCTACTCCTCCCCTTCTCGTCTCCTCCGGCGGGACGTTTTTCTCCTCCTCCTCCTCCTCCTCCTGTTCCTACTCCTCCCCTTCTCGTCTCCTCCGGCGGGACGTTTTTCTATTATTGGTTTGGCTACTGTCATGTTTCCTCCGAAGTCCGCCTGTAGGAGGACATGTCCGACCTCAAGCCAGGGCTCCGTGCGGGAGGCTGCGCGGGCGCAGCCCGAGGCCTGGCGGCCCGAGGCCCTGAGAGCCCCGCTCCCTCGCGCCAAAAACTGCCCAGGTTCGCGATGGCCGCCATGCCAGCTCGGCTGCAGTACGAGACGTCGCTCGGCGCATACCTGGCAAGGTACCTGAGCGCCAGCCAGGTCCCAGCCCCCCTAGTACCCCGCCCTTCCCCTTCTCCTCCTCACCCTCACTTCTTCTCCTCATTCCTCCCGCCTCCTCCTCCTCCTCCTCCTCACTCCCACTTTTGTCCTCCCCCTCCTCCTCCTTATTCCTCCTCCTCCTCCTCCTCCTCCTCCTCCTCCTCCTCCTTCTCCTTCTCGTACTCCTCACCATCCTCACTCCTCTCGTCACTCCTCACTCCTCCCTCTTCCCCAGGAGGGAAGAAAGAGGAGGAGCACGAGGAGGAGGAGGAGCACGAGGAGGAGGAGGAGGAGGAGGACGGGGAGGGGGGTTGAGGGTTACCTATCGCTACTCATTCCTCCCTCCTCGTCCCCCTCTCCCTTCTCTTACTGAATCCCTTTCTCGCACTTCCTCTTCCTTCTCCGCCTTCTCCTCTTCCTCCTCCTCATATCCCCCCCCCCACTCCCGCCTCCTTCTCGCTCCTTCTCTCCCGAAGGGCGATCGGGGATGGAGTCATCGCGAGTTCTAGCCTACTGTGGGCAGCTCTCTCGAACGGGCGATCCAGCTGTCAAGGGCCAGTGCACAGGGACATGCTGTCTTTCACGTTCACTTGGCCGCCATGTCGCCTGGTGCCGCCACCAGTGGGACCCCGACGAAGCGAGCCATCGGGGATGACAAACGTGCTGCTCGCCATCGGCGTGGCGCGCCTGCCTGTCGCCAGCGCCAACGCCAACACGGACGGCATGGCAACCGCAGTGGCATCTTGATCGCTGGCGCTGCGCTGGCACGCGGCCGAGCTGCGGCTCCGGTTGCGCCCGCGAGCCCCACGGATACCGGACGACACCGACCCCGTGGGCGGAGCGCCGAGCAGACCGCCGCGGTCGAGCCCGCGCAGTTTCTGCGGCGCCACGCCGAGTGCCTGGGCAAACCCAGGGGGGGTCGGAGAACGGAGAGCGTAGCTCGTTCTCCTCCTCCCCCTGCTGATCCGCGGCCCAGGGACCAGAAGCACGTCTCATGTCCGGTGCCCACCTCCCTCGTTTTTTCTCCCGCCTCTCTCCCTCCAATTCCCTCCATCCACCTACCGCCCACCTTCCCCCGCCCTCCACCTCCCTCCCTCCGCCTCCCTCCCTCCATCCCGCCCACCTCCCTCCACCTCCCTCCTCCTCCTCCTCCTCCTCCGCCTCCCTCATCCTCATCCTCATCCTCCCCCCCTCCTTCCCTTCCCTTCCCTTCCTCCCTCCTGTTGCTCATGCTCCCTCTCCGCCCCTCCTCCTCCCTCCCCTCCCTCCCCCACTCCTTCTCCCCCCTTTTCGCCCTCCGACCCCCGACGCCGCCACCCCTTCGCGAAGTGGCCCCCCGAGGGCCCGACCCCTCGCCGAGGACCGGGCGCTTGCCCCGAGCCCTCGTGTTGACGGCCCCCGGGGCCGGATTGTGGGCCCCCGGGGCCGAAGACCGAGAACAAAAAACACGCCCACATTGTTCTAGGCCCTCCAGTATAGGGTCGGAGCAGATGGGGTCGGAGGATCGCGCCGCATCGCCGATTGCATCGGCGATGCATCGGCCATGCGTCGCAACATGGGGCCCAAGCTTCTCCACGCCGACGTCGCCGATGCATCGCCGACGCCGCCAGCGCATCGCCGATGCATCGCCGACTGCATCGGCGATTCTTGCCGACGCATCGGCGATGCGGCGAGATCTTCCGACCCCCCCTGCTCGAACCCCATCCAGGAGGCCTCTCATTGCTTCACGTTTCGATGGGAGTCTGGGCCCTCCGCTCCCTCCCCTTCCTATCCCCGCGAGGGGCTGGGGGACTTGCTGGCTTTGAGTGGCAGTTGCACGCGTTTGGTATTTTTGGTTCCCTCTTCCTCCCCCCTCCCTCTTTCCCCTCTCCCCCCTCTTTCCTCCTCCTCCTCCTTCTCCTCCTTCTCCTCCTCCTCCCCCTCCTCCTCCTCCTCACCCCTCCTCCTCCTCCTCCTCCTCCTCCTCCTCCTCCTCCTCCTCCTCCTCCTCACCCCTCCTCCTCCTCCTCCTCCTCCTCCTCCTCCTCCTCCTCCTCCTCCTACTCCTCCTCCTCCTCCTCATCCTACCCATGACCACCATCACCATCTTCCTTCTTCCTCTTCTTCGGGCTGGACCTCCCCCCTGCACTGAGGCTCATGATGGGGAGGGGGTGGGTCCAGACCCCCCTTGACCCTCGATCATCGATCCTCTCTCGACCGTTGATCATCGATCCTCCCTCGACCCTCGATCCCTCGATCCTCGATCCTCCCTCGACCCGCGATCCTCGATCCTCCCTCGACCCGCGGGAGGAGGGAGGAGGGAGGAGGGAGGAGGGACGAGGAGGAGAGGGAGGAGGAGGAGGAGGAGGAGGAGGAGGAGGCGGAGGACGAGGAGGAGGAGGAGGAGGAGGAAGAGGAGGAGGAGGAGGAGGAGGAATAGGAGGAGGAGGAGGAGGAGGAGGAGAGGAGGAGGAGAGGAGGAGGAGGAGGATCGCAAGCTAGGTGCGCTCGCGTCATATCTGACGTCCTACCCCTCCCTCCCATCCCTTACCATGGCGCTGATTTTCTCTATCCGCGGACGCGTGTCGTAGCGGACCTGTGGCTCCGCGCGCGCGTGCGTAGTGGGTGGTGGTGCGCGTGCGTGCGTGCGTGCGTGTGTGCGTGGTTGTGGTGGTGGTGGGTGGTGGTGGTGGTGGTGGTGGTGGTGGTGTGGTGGTGGTGGTGGTGGTGGTGGTGGTGGTGGTGGTGTTGGTGGTGGTGGTGGTGCGGCGCGGTGGTGGCGGGCGGATGGGCGCGCGAGAAAGAGGCCCGCGCTGGGGCGAGAACGTTATCCTGAACGACGGAGGCCAAACACCGATCCGAAAATGAGGCCCACGCTGCAGCGGGAGCACGATCCGGAACGATTCGGGAGCAGACATGAGGCCGGCGCCTCAGCGAGAGCAGCATTTTGAAACAAAACACAAGCGACAACCCGTTTCCCGGGAATCTTGTGTGTAAAGAAACCATACGCAGGGGGGGGTGTCGGATATCTTCGGGACGCCATCAGGGGAAGTGGGAGAGTATCTTCATATTGTGTAATTGTGGAGGGGGAAGGGGGGAGGAGGAGGGAGGAGGGAGGAGGGAGGAGGGGAGGAGGGGAGGAGGAGGGAGGAGGGAGGGAGGGAGGGGGAGGGAGGAGGGGAGAGGAGGGAGGAGGGAGGAGGAGGAGGGATGAGGAGGAGGGAGGAGGGGAGGAGGAGGAGGGAGGAGGGAGGAAGGGGAGGAGGAGGGAGGAGGGAGGAGGAGGCGGAGGGCGAGGCGGAGGCGGAGGCGGAGGCGGAGGCGGAGGCGGAGCGGAGGCGGAGGAGGCGGAGGAGGAGGAGGAGGAGGAGGAGGGAGGATGGGGAGGAGGAGGAGGAGGGGGAGGGGGAGGGGGAGGAGGAGGAGGAGGAGGAGGAGGAGGAGGAGGAGGAGGAGGAGGAGGAGGAGGAGGAGCAGGAGGAGCAGGAGGAGCAGGAGGAGCAGGAGAAGCAGGAGGAGCAGCCTTTGTCTCTCCCCTCCGCTCCCCTGCCTCTGCCCCAGGTCCCGCCCGAGCCCATCCCCCCGCACGAGGAGCACCGGCTCCGCTTCTGCCCGCGGGGCGTGCGCGGCCGGCTGCGATGCGGCCCCCCGTCCGAGGCCGCGTTTCGGATGAACTCTCCGGCCAGCCACAACTGGGGAAGCTGTGGTCCTTACCCCCCTGGGGGACCCATCGATTTCGACACCCCTCTCGAGAGATCTTCGATGCGATGGGTTCCCCCAGGGGGGTATAAGGAACACAGCTCCCCCAGTTATGGCTGGTCGGACTCTCCCAGACCCTCCTCGCGCCGTGAAAAGCCTTGAGGTCCTGGCGGCTCAATTTTCTCGAGCAGGGCGTTTTCGCCTTTTGGTGCGCTCCAGGGCCATCACAGATCGATCCGGCTCGGAAAATGGCGCAGAACGATGGGTGCTAGGGCTCCGGGCGGGATTTTTTCGGGCGTTGCAATTTGTTCGCTACGTCGGATCTCAGCCTCCGAGGTGCCTTACCGGGCCCCCGGGGCCGTAGAAAAACGACTCGGGATGACAAGCTGGTTCCAGGGAAGGGGTCCAGACTTTCTGGGGGTCGACTTCATGAAAAATCATGTCGTCTGGGGTCTGGGATGTCAGATTTGGGTTGGCCGGTGCACGGCAGGTGCGCGTCGTGTCGACAGGCGGCAACCTTGGCTACCACGATGCGCCCGTTTTGAAACGCAGCACGCGCCGAGTTCAAAACGTCCGTGCTAGTACGCTGCGTGTTGGCTCCACGTGTTGTTCCACATTTTGGCGAGCGTATGCCTCGCCAAACGTTCTTTTTCAAACTGCGTGTTGAGCTCTGTGTTCACACGCTACGGGTTGCGTATTGCGAACCGGGGCGGTTAAGGTTGGCTGGTGCACGTCAGGTCCGCGTCGTCGTGTCGACAAGCGTCAACACCGCCGCCGGCGTTCAGCATTGAACGCCGCCCGCGACCCAGAGTCCAGTGATGTTGAGCGATCTGACGTTCTGGAAGTGGCCGATCCTTCAAAGTTAAACAACCCCCACATCAGTCGATAGGGGGTCACGGGTGGCTGCCAAGGTGGGTCCTAATTGGGCGTGTAAGTGGGTCACAAGTGCCCCAACGTGGCTTTTGTGGGTTACATGTCTTTGCTGGATGGGCGCAGTCCGCTCAGCCCAGATCGTCCACCCCACGCCATGTGAGGCAGTTGTAGCACATTGAGAAGTTAGGTTCAACCAGATACGATCCCGGGTCGAGGGTTCACAGCCCCCCGCCCAAGATGAGATGGGCCCCAGGGTTCCACAGCCCCTCCAAAGATGGGATGGGGGGGATGACGACGACGACGACCGCGACCACGACACAGACGCCGACGCCGACACTGACGCCGACGCCGACGCCGACGCCGACGCCGACGCCGCCGCCGCCGACGACGACAACAACGACGACGATGACGGCAACGCCGACACAGACGCCGACGACGACGACGACGCCGACGCCGACGGACGACAACGACGACAACGACGACGACGACGACGGAAGACGACGACGACGACGACGAACCAACCCACACCTACATGGGTGGTGGAACATTGGCACCCTCCACGACGCCACGCCCACAGGGCCACGACCACACGTGGGGGGAGCGATCCCATTTGCGAGGCCTTTGCGAAGCTCACAGGTGTATCCATTCAGCAGCGGCGGGGGGCTCGATCCCATATGCATTGGGAGAGGGATGCAAACCTGGATCAGATCTAACCCACCTTGGCATCCACTGCTAACCCCCTTTCCCCGTAGCAACCCCCGCGCCGATCCCAGCAGGAAGAACTATGAGGTCCTCAGGGCCCGAGTCCTGGTCCGGGTCCCGGCCTGGGTCCAGGGTCCGATCAGGGTGTCCGAGTTGCAGCTTGATCTTCTTTCCAGTGCGACAAGACGTCTGCCAGCCCACCCCTGGCCCGACTGCCAGCCCACGACCACACCATGACTTCGCTAGCGCCCCGGATCGGCGGCACCGGCCAGGGGCCTGTTCAGTGTCAGAAATTGGATGGCTGGTGTAACCTCATCCGGCAATCAAGAGCCCCCCCCTTCCGGTGCAACGATGCTGAAATATCTATATATATATATATAACGATATCGCTCAGCCACATCCGCCCCCGTGAATTATGCATGGTCGTTTCGGTGCTAACGAGAACACAGGCGGGTGGCTCAAGGGCTTCCTGGGGTCATTGGTGCAAGTAGCGTGTGCATGAGATGCGCGTGGACTCCCGTACGGCACACCTCGTTGGCTGAGGGGCAGTAAGGGAGTCCTCGGCACCTTGTGCTGGCTGACGGCATTGGGAGGAAGGAAGGGTGAGGGGGTGGTTGGGGGAAGTTTTTCCTCCCTCCTCCCCCCCCTCCTCCTCCTGCTCCTCCTCCTCCTCCTCCTCCTCCTCCTCATTATCATTATCATCCTCCTCCTTGTCATTTCCTCCTTCCTTCCCTCCCCCTCCTCCTCCACCTCCTCCTTCTCTTCGTCTTCCCCCTTCTCCTTGTCTTCACTCTCTTCTCGAGCTGGCATGTTGATTCTCGTGGTGTTCTGATGCCGTCGGAGGTCTTGGAGACCCGCGGTGGTTTCAGAGAGCTGCGCTTCGCCGATAGCGCTCCAGGATTGCCAGAATCGTCCCTAGCGGCCGTCGGAGGCCCAAGTTTTCCAATCCTTCCTCCCTCCCTCCTCCCTCCTCTTCCGTCCTCCTCAGCCTCCTCCCTCCCCTCCTCCCTCCTACCTCCTCCTCCTCCCTCATCCTCCTTTCTCCTCCTCCTCCTCTCCTCTCCTCCTCCTCTCCTCCTCCTCCTCCTCCTCCTCCTCTCTTCCCCTCCTCCTCCTCCTCCTCCTCCTCCTCCTCCTCCTCCCTTCGCCTCCTCCCTCTCCCTTCTCTCTCCTCCCTCTGCCTCCTCCCTCCTCATCCTGTCTCCTCCCTCTGCCTTCCTCACTCATTTGCCTCCTCCCCGAGGGCGGCTGAGCGCATGCCGATGCCACAGCCCTTCCTTCGTTCTCGCCCTTTGGGGCCTCCTGGGTGGCACTCGTCGCCACGGCTGAATTCTCATCGGAGGCTCGGTCAGGACGCACCCAGGGAGCTGTCTCCTTGGGGACAGCATCGGCATTTGGTATTTGCTACACGTCAGAGAGACGCCCCGCTGGAGCGACCTTCGCGAACCTCCGACGCGTTGCACAACATCAAAGAGGAGGAGGAGGAGGAGGAGGAGGAGGAGGAGGAGGAGGAGGAGGAGGAGGAGGAGGCGCTTGCAGCACGATGTGTGCATCCTACCCCGTCGCCTCGAGCGCCTCCCGTGACGGGGCAGCTGCCCCCGGGCGCCGTTTTCGTTCCCCGGGAGCCGCTGTTGTTCTGCGGGGCCGTCACAAGCACCGACCGACTCGGGCCGAGACGCAAGCCCAAGAGAGAGGTCGAGATCCCAGGGGTGCTCACGCCCCGAAGGAGATGCGCCGCCGGAGCGGAGGGACGGGTGGCCCTTCGCCGCCGGCGGAGGAGGAGGAGGAGGAGGAGGAGCCAGAGGAGGAGGAGGAGGAGGAGAAGGAGGAGGAGGAGGAGGAGGAGGAGGAGGAGGAGGAGGAGTAGGAGGAGGAGGCTGAGGAGGAGGAGGAGGAGAGGAGGAGGAGGAGGAGGAGGAGGAGGAGGAGGAGGAGGAGGAGCAGGAGGAGGAGGAGGAGGAGGTGGAGCAGGAGGAGGAGGAGGAGGACCCATTTTTTCTTCGTGCCCATGCCGGGCGCGCACAACGCCGTGCCCCGGCGGCGCCGGCGAGGGCGGCCCGCCCTCGGCGCCGGCAGGGCTCGCCGCGGCCCTGCCCGCGCGCGGCAGTGGCCCTTTGCCGGAGGGACCTTTGTCGGACGGAGGAGAAGCGAGACCAACACCAACAGGGGGGCCACCTCCAGCGAGGAGGTCCACGACGCCTCCCCGAGCCGGGGGCTGGGGATGTCTCGAGCGAGAAGGGGGGACCACACCACCAGGGAGACCCCCCTTGCTCCTCGCATCTTCTCGCCCTGGTGATGTTGGTGTCGCCATTCATTCTTCCGACTTTGGTTCGATGACCCTCGGTCGGCTCCGCCAGTAGCGCTCAGCTTGTTTCGGCCATCGTTGCTCCGCCTGCGTCGTATTGAAGGGCCTCGGCGTTGGTGGGCGAGCACACGTTGGCGCCTGCCCACGTTGTGAGTCAGGAGGGAAAAAAACACACAGACACAATTAATCGTCGATTTCCCAGAAAATATGGGAAAATATGGGAAGTGGTGGGGAAGACAAAAACCCAGAAAATATGGGAAAATATGGGGAATCTTTTTATTTGTGTGTATTTATTTGTGTGCCCCAGTTTCCCTTCAGTGAGGATCGTCGACTGGTGTGCAGGCTGCTCGCCCAGGGTCTCTCTTGCGTGTGCCCGGCAAGGGCGGCGACGCGAAGACCGAGGCCACCGCGCCGACGGAGTCGCTCAAGGCGATCGGCGTCGTCGTCATCGTCGCCGCCGTCGTCGTCGACCCTCCCCCCTCATCCTACATCTCCTCGCACGTGAGACGCTCCTGACACCTCTGTGGGCTGTCCGTCTCTCTCTCTCTCTCTCTCTCTGTCTCCTACACCTTCTGCTCCTCCCGATGTGTTTCTCGCTCCACGCTGCATCCGCCCTCCTCCTGCCCCTTCTTCTCCACCCAAGTTCCACGTTCCAGGTTCTTCATCCTCTCTCCTTCCTCCACGGGCGGGGCCTCTTGGGCCGTCTTTGAGGCCTCTTGGCGGTCCCGGGGGCCTCTTGCGTATATCGGGGAGCCTCTTGTGGCCTCTTGGGGGCCTCTTGGAGGCCTCTTGGAGGCCTCTTGGGGGCCTCTTGTTCCTCTTGGGGCCCTCTTGGGGCCCTCTTGGGGCGCTCTTGGGAAGGTCAGCGTGGTCCCAGTTTCTCAGTTCTGCGCATCCCGCTCGGGATTTGATTTTGGCCTCTCCGGCGGCACACTGGGCTATCACCGAGACCGTGGTGGACTCTCTCAGCAGCCGCTTGCTGCTGCAGCCGCTTGGCAGACGGACCTGGCGGGGCGCACGATCTCCTTGGCGACCTTGATTGACTGGCAGCCGCAGGACGCCTGCGGCCACCGACGCGCCCGTCGCCGTCGCGCCCCTGATGGCCGTCGCGTGCGCCCTGACCGGCGCGCCACCTCCTCTGGAGGCGATCTCCCGCAGCAGCACGCGCAGGTCGGCATTGAGGACGCGCCTCTCCGTAACCGCGGGGTGTGGACCATCGACACGGCGAATCTGCTGGGAAACATGCCTCAACCAGGTCGTTCACCAGACCTCCGCTGATGCGCTGTTGGTCCAGGAGCACAAGATCCACACTGAGCTCCGGCTGGAATCCGCTCACCGGGCAACGAAGACAGCAGGCTGAAGGTCGCAGCTCAGCCTTGCGCACTCCGCCGCGTTGGATCGCGCCTCTGGCGGCGTTGGCGTCCTCTGCCGTCGGCGCATCGGGTTTCACCCGCATGCGGACCTTGTGGCGGACGGTTTGCAGCATCGGTTGCAGGCCGCTTGGCTGGGTGCTGTCATGAAGGGCGGCCTCCACCTCTGCAGCATCTGGCTCTTCCACAGCCAAGGAGTGTCGGAGTCCAACCTGCACATCCTCGCGGAGGCTGCGGCGCTGCTTGGTACCTTATCGGGGCCGTGGGTGATCGCCGTGGATTGGAATATCACTCCCGACATGCTCACGGCTACTGGCTGGCTGGACGTCGTCAAGGGCCGCATCATCTCGCCCGCTTTTCCCACGTGCAATGGCTCTACATACGACTTCTTCGTGATCAGTCGGAGCATTGCGCATGCTGTTCTGGGGGTCAGTCGTATCGACGACGGCGGCTTCACGCCACACTTTCCCACCAGGCTGTACCTGGCCGGCGATGCTCGCCGCAAGGCGGTCCGCCGCTTAGTTCGGTCTCGGCGAGTCGACGGGGAGCTCCCTGCAGGCCCCCTGCCGGATCCCGCGCCGGGCGATTGGGAGGCCGACGACATTGCTGACGTGGCGCAGCTGGCAGCCGCCATCGACAACTGGCATCGCGCGGCACGCAGAACTTTCTTTTCGCTCTTTGGATTGCCCGCGACGTGGTTTCGACCGCGGTTCTGCTGGGAACCCGCCGCGGGGCAGCTTGCCCGGCGGTGCGCTGGCGCTTCCATGGTCGCTGTTGCATGGCGGGAGTGCTCTGCGAGGGCGTTCGAGGTCGCTGCCATCCTCGGGCGACCGCAGCCCGCAGCTGCCGACGAGGTGCTGCTTGCACGCCATTGGTCACGAGTGCTCGCTGCGACGCGGCCGGCGGGTCGGGCTCCTGGCGAGGTTTCTGAGGCCATGCGCGCTTGGCCAGCAGCTTTCGGCCATGCGCGGCAGTCCCGCGGCCCCACTGCCCTGCCCTCTCTCGCCGCCGAGGCCGCCAAGCATGCCCAGCGGATCGAGAGGGCTGTCTCGGGCGCGCGCCTGGCCAGCTACCGCGGCGCCCTCGCTGCCCCCGGCGGCTCCCGTGCTGCCCGGCCGTCGGCCTCCGCCCCAGGGAAGCTTGCCTTCCGCTATGTCCGCGGCATCGGCGGCTGGTCGTGATCACCACTCGGGGAGCCCCGTTGCGACGAGGACATCCCCGATGCGGTCGACATGGATTCCGAGCCTCATGCAGACCGGGTCGAGGTGTCGATGGATGCCCGCAGTCATGCCGCCGTTGCCCCGCTTCCCGAGCAGTCCGCGCTCGACGCCGAGGCCGTCGGCTGGGCTGAGCAATGGGCAGTCCAGGAGGCATACCGTGAACCGTTCTTCCCGGAACATCTGCTGTTTGCGCCTCAGCCGATCACGCTGTGGGCCTTGGACCAGGCCATTGCTTCTTTCCCCGTCCGCACAGGCCTCGGGGCCGACCGCCTGGCGCCGCGGGCCATCCAGCGGCTCCCCATCGCGGCCCGCATGCTGCTCATCCACATATTGCTTGCCGCGGAGCGGCTGGGTGGGTGGACGGCCGCTTGCAACCTGGTGCTGGTCGTTTTACTGCCAAAGCCGGACGGCGGCTTGCGCCCGATCGGCCTCTTCCCCACTCTCATCCGCGCGTGGATGCGCACGAGAGCCTCCGCAGCCCGGGCGCGGGAAGCAGCTCGCGCAGTCCCGTCGGTGTTCGGCAGCGCTGGTCGCGGGGCGCAGCGCGGGGCCTGGGCAGCCGCCTCTGCCGCCGAGGCCCCGGCAACTTCCGCGCGCCAACACGTCGCCTCCCTCCTGGATCTGGCGAAGGCGTGCGAACGGGTGCCGCGCCACCTCGTGGCTGCAACCGCAGCGCGTTTGGGCTTCGACTTGATCATCCTTCGCCTGTCACTGGCAGCTTGCCGCTTGGCCCGGGCCATCGGGGTGGAATGGACATTCTCGTGTTTGCTCATCGCCACCCGCGGTTTTACAGCGGGGTCTGGCTTCGCCACGCTCGAGCTCCAGATGCTGCTACACGAGTCCATGCTCATTGCGTCCTGGCGGTGGCCCTCATTGCGCCTTTACCTGTACGTGGACGACCTGACCATCGCTGCCTCCGACTTCTCTGACGAAGCACTTGCGGCAGTGGCGCGTGGCACGAACTTCAACGTGGACATGTTCGAGCGCTGCCTCGCGTTCACGGCCTCGACGACGAAGTCGTTCGCGGTCGCGTCGAGGCCGAGCCTGGCAGCCAGGCTGGGCGCATGCGGGCGGTCGCGCGCGGGCTGTCGGCGTCCTCAAGACGCGCCTCAAGCAGTTCAACATGCGCACTCCGAGAGTTCATACCCTGCGCCGCCAGCGCGTGGAGACCACCCGCGTGGTGAAGGCCATCGGGAGCCCCAGCATGCTGCACGGCGTGGGTATCATTGGCGCGCCCAGCACGCATCTGCACAGCGTGCGCGCTGCAGCCCTCTGCGCCGCTCTGCCGCCTGGCGCGAGCCGCAACGTCGACGTCGCTTTCGCCGTCCTGGATGCCGGTGGCGCCGCATTGGGCCCGGCGCATGCTGCGCACGCCGCGCCCCTCCGTCATCCCAGACCCCCTCGCGTTGTGAAAAAATCGCGACGGGAGGTGTTTTTTCTGTATTTTCGGCCTCTGGGGGCCCTTACCGGCCTTCGGGACCGTCAAAGAACGATTCAGAACGAGAAACCGGTCCCGGGGAAGGGGTCCAGACCTCTGGGGGTCGACGTCGTGAAAAAATCACGACGTCGGGGGTCTGGGATTGGGGCTTGGCGCGTTGGCAGGAGTGGGCGCCGGCGCCAGAGCCCGACCACGTTTTCGAGGAGCCCCGGACAACCTTCTCGGGAAGGTCGTGGCGACTGGCAGGTCGCCGTGGTCCGCCGTGGCTGGCCCTGTGGCCGCTGTTATCGCCACGGCGTGGCGCCTCGGCTGGACTTGTTCCTCTCCGCGGCGATTCCTGGGCGACGCTGGCGAAACGGTCGACTTCCTGCTCGTGTGCCCCGCCATGGTGTCGGCCGCTGCGCACAGGTCCGTCGACAGATGGCGGACCAAACGCGTGATCTCCATGATCCCGCCCATCGCCGCCAGCGCGCCGGACCTGCCAACGCGGGCGCGGACTCCTTCACGGCCCTCGCGGGGCGACCCTTGGCGCGCCTGCTCAAGGGCCAGGGGCGCCCGCGCAGCACCGTGCCGCAGTGGTCGGCCCCGCGCCGTTCGATGCTCCTGTCTGCTGCCACTGGCGGACACTGAATGGCCCCAGGTGCGCCTCGCTCGACGACGGAATGCCGAGGTGCCAGCTGCGCGGCGAGGCGCCAGGCACCCTCCTGCACCGCCGCTGCTGCGCTGCTTCGCTGCCGCCGGAGGGGATGGCCCGAGCCGCCCAGCGCGTGCTCGGACCTGTTGTCCGCGCTCCCGGAGGCCCGCGCGACGCTGCTCCGCGCGCGCGGACTGCTCGCCCTTCGGCTGCCGCGGCCAGCGGCGCAGGAGGAGCTCGCCGCGTGCTGGTTCGCGGCCCCGCCCGACGAGACGCGCGCCGACCTGTGTTGGTACACGGATGGGTCGATGAGGTTCGGCCCGCTATGGGAGCCCCGGCGCACGGGGTGCGGCATCGTGGTCGTCTCTGTCTGTGGCGACCTAGTCGCACACGGCTGTGCCGTGCCTCCCCCTTGGGCCCGCACTGCGGCAGCCGCGGAGCTTTGGGCGGCGGCGCTCGCGCTCTCCATCGCCGTCGCGCCGCCCAGCATCCGCGCGGACTGCCGGGCCATCCTGACAACTGCTGCGGCCGGCACGCTCCAGGCGACCAGGCCCACGCGCATGCTCGCGCAGCTGTGGTCGCGCGTGTCCGCGCTCTTGGACGGCGACACCTCGGAGCTTCTGGTGGCCGGGAGGCTCGCTTGGATGCCAGCGCACGGCTCCGTTGCCAGCATCGGCACAGCCAGGAGGTCCGACGGGCACGTCGCGACCGCGGTTGACTGGCGCGCGAACCGCCTGGCCGACGCTGCTGCCAAAGCGGCTGCGGGGTGCTCGCCAGAGTGCGCGGCGGGCGCGCAGCTCTTCGGGCAGGCGGAGCGTCTCGTGGCGCATGAGGGCGCGGTCATGGGGGCCGTCACCCACGCCGCGAACAACCGCGTTCGCGAGCTGGTCGGGCCTGACGGCGCCGGCGCGTCGCGGTGCGCGACGCGGCCGCCATGCGGCGCCCGAGGGCGTTGGCTCGCGTGGGTGCCCCGCCGCAGCGCGCGCCGCTGGCACCGCGGCTGCCCGCGGGGGGGGGGCGCCGCCCCCGCCCGCCGCGCTGCCGCCCGCCGCGGCCGCCGCCGCTGGCCGCCCACGCGCGCTGGGGGCACGGCGCGCGGCGCACGCCGCGGCGGCGCGCGCCGGCCGCGCAGGCCGTCTGCAAGGCGCGGGCGGCCGTGGCGCGACCGTCGTCGGCGCCGCCTGCGGCCGAGCCGCTGGATGCTCTCCGGGCGCGCGTCCTCGTCGGCGTCGGCCAGGGCGCCGCGGCGTAGCCCCGCTGCTGGGCTGCTGCGGGCGCCTGCCCCGTTGGGGTTCCGGGAGCCTGCGTGGCGGCGGGCTGAGCCGGGCCCCCCCCCTCCCCCCCCCCCGCCCTCCTCCTCCTCCTCCTCCCTCCTCCTCCTCCTCCTCCTCCTCACTCCTCTCTCCCTCCTCCTCCTCCTCCTCCGCCTCCCTTGTAATTTGGTGCATTTGCTGCCGCGGGCACGCGTGGGCTGCGCTGTCGCCTCGGTTAGCTGGCCACCAAAGACAAAAATGAGATCTATCAAAGAAGGGGGGGGTATACTACCGCTGCCCATCTAGAGTGCCTCGAATCGCCTCTGAGGCCCTTTTTGACGCTGTTTCGCTGTTTCGCTCTTGGAGCCGTCTTGGGCCATCTTGGGAGCCTCTTGGGGCCTCTTGGGGGCCTCTTGGGAGCCTCTGGAAGGCCTCTTTGGGGGCTCTTGGGGCCTCTTGGGGCGCTCTTGGGAGCCTTCGGGGCGCTCTTGGGGCCATCTTGGAGGAGATCTATCAAAGAAGGGGGGTCGTATACTACCGCTGCCCATCTAGAGTGCATCGAATCGCCTCTTGGGCCCTTCTTGAAGCCAGAGTCCGTCCAAAACCTAAGGGAAGTCAATGTTTTGTGCTTTTTCGCTTTTTCGCTCTTGGAGACGTCTTCGGAGCCTCTTTGGGCCTCTTGGGGGGTCTCTTGGGAGCCCCTTGAAGGCCTCTTTGGGGGCTCTTGGGGCCTCTTGTGGCCCTTTGGGGGCGCTCTTGGGGCGCTCTTGGGAGCCTTCGGGGTGCTCTTGGGGCCATCTTGGAGGAGATCTATCAAAAAAGGGGGGTCGTATACTACCGCTGCCCATCTAACTAGAGTGCATCGAATCGCCTCTTGGGCCCTTCTTGAAGCCAGAGTCCGTCCAAAACCTAAGGGAAGTCAATGTTTTGTGCTTTTTCGCTTTTTCGCTTCTGGAGACGTCTTCGGAGCCTCTTTGGGCCTCTTGGGGGGTCTCTTGGGAGCCCCTTGAAGGCCTCTTTGGGGGCTCTTGGGGCCTCTTGTGGCCCTTTGGGGGCGCTCTTGGGGCGCTCTTGGGAGCCTTCGGGGCGCTCTTGGGGCCATCTTGGAGGAGATCTATCAAAGAAGGGGGGTCGAAAACTACCGCTGCCCATCTAACTAGAGTGCATCGAATCGCCTCTTGGGCCCCCCCGAATGGCCAAAATCCTGCCAAAACCTAAGGGAACTCAATGTTTGTGCGCGTTCGCTCTCGGAGCCGTCTTGGGCCATCTTGGACGTCCCAACGACCCGCGGAACCCCTCGTCCAGGTCGGCGGGGAGGGGTAAGGGGAGGGGTCAAGCTAGCCAGCTCGAGCGAGTCAAGCATGGCATGCCCATTCCCACCCGCCCTCCCACAACATAAGAAACAGTGATGGCACAATTGGGGGCTGCGCGGGCATTTCAGTGCGAGTGGAGGATACCCCAGGACACCGCATTGACGTCCGCGCGGGCTGTGCGCCGCGTCCCATTCCCGCCACGCATCGTCGACGACAAGATTGGCCATGTTGAAAGGAACAACGGACACGTTCCGCCCTCCCACAACATAAGAAACAATGCTGGCGCAATTGGGTGTTGGCGCGTAGTGGTGGTGGTAGTAGTAGTAGTAGTAGTAGTAGTAGTAGTAGTAGTAGTAGTAGTAGTAGTAGTAGTAGTAGTAGTAGTAGTAGTAGTAGTAGTAGTAGTAGTAGTAGTAGTAGTAGTAGTAGTAGTAGTAGTAGTAGTAGTAGTAGTAGTAGTAGTAGTAGTAGTAGTAGTAGTAGTAGTAGTAGTAGTAGTAGTAGTAGTAGTTAGTAGTAGTAGTAGTAGTAGTAGTAGTAGTAGTAGTAGTAGTAGTAGTAGTAGTAGTAGTAGTATTAGTAGTAGTAGTAGTAGTATTAGTAGTAGTAGTAGTAGTAGTAGTAGTAGTAGTAGTAGTGGTAGTAGTAGTAGTAGTAGTAGTAGTAGTAGTAGTAGTCAGTAGTAGTAGGGGTAGTAGTGTAGTAGTAGAGTAGTGAGTAGTAGTAGTAGTAGTATAGTAGTAGTGGTAGTAGTAGTAGTAGCAGCAGTTGATAGAGAGTAGTAGATAGTTGTGTTGTTAGTGCAGCAGTAGCAGCAGCAGCAGCAGCAGCAGAGTAGTAGTAGTAGTAGTAGTCGTAGTAGTAGTAGTTAGGCAGTAGTAGTATGTAGCAGTAGTAGTAGTAGTAGTAGCAGTAGTAGTAGTAGTAGTAATAGTAGTAAGTAGATAGCAGAGTAGATGTAGTAGTACTAGTAGTAGTAGTAGTAGTAGTAGTAGTAGTAGTCGTAGTCGTAAGTCGTAGTAGTAGTAGTAGTCGTAGTAGTAGTAGTAGTATAGTAGTAGTAGTCGTAGTAGTAGTAGTAGTAGTAGTAGTAGTAGTAGTAGTAGTAGTAGTAGTAGTAGTAGTAGTAGTAGTAGTAGTAGTCGTAGTAGTAGTAGTGGTAGTAGTAGTAGTAGTAGTAGTAGTAGCAGCAGCAGCAGCAGCAGCAGTAGTAGTAGTAGTAGCAGCAGCAGCAGTAGTAGTGGTAGTAGTAGTCGTACTAGTAGTAGTAGTAGTAGTAGTAGTAGTCGTCGTCGTCGTAGTAGTAGTAGTCGTCGTCGTCGTCGTCGTCGTCGTCGTCGTCGTCGTCGTCGTAGTAGTAGTAGTAGTAGTAGTAGTAGCAGGAGTAGTAGTAGTAGTAGTAGTAGTAGTAGTAGTAGTAGTAGTAGTGGTGGTGGTGGTGGTGGTGGTGGTGGTGGTAGTAGTAGCCCTGAGTCGCCGAAAGATCGTTCCAGGACGCCCAAGATGGCCTCCAGACGGCCGTAGCTCCAAGAAACCGCGGGGAGCTTCAGGAGGCCCTCGCAGAGCCTGAACACGCAAAACCTCCCAGGCGTTCGTCACCTGAGGGCCTCCTGGAACGCTCCGGCGCTCAATGAATTGGCGAGCTTAAAACGTGCGCCGAGCCAAAGCGGGAGCGCAACTTTGAGAACACTTAGCTCGGCGCCCAAGCGGGAAGGTCATTTCATTCATTTCCAGCGGGGTGGGAGGGGGGTGTGCCGCGCCCAATTTTTGCCTTGCACTTTTGCGGGGTGGACGACAAGAACAGCTATCTGGGCAGGGAAAATCAGCATGGCATTGTTTCTGACAAGTAAGGTGGCCCCTCCCGCCTTGGGGGTGCCCCAGAAGTCCGCGCGCGATGCGCGCCGCGCCCCATTCCTGCCACGCGTTTCGCATCGTCGACGACAAGACAGGCCATGATGAAAGGAAAAACTTCAACTCTGTATTGTTTTTTTACAGTCGAAATGGGAAAGCCTGCAGCCCGCATGGACGTCCGCGCGCGATGTGCGCCGCGCCCCATTCCTGCCACATATTTCGCACCGTCGGCGACAAGGCAGGCTATGCTAAGAGGAAAAAACGGAGACTTTGTATGGATATTTTACAGTCAGGATGGGCGGGCCCAGATTGACGGCCGCGCGCGATGTGCGCCGCGTCCCATGTGCGCCGCGTCCCACTGTTGCCACATATTTCGCACCGTCGGCGACAAGGCAGGCCATGCTGAGAGGAAAAAGCGAGGACTTTGTATTGATTTTTAACAACTAGGATGGGCGGGCCCAGATTGCGCGATGCGCGCCGCGTCCCATTCCTGCTACGTTTTTCGCATCGCCGGCGACAAGAAAGACGATGTTGAGAAGAAAAACGGCCACTTTGTATTGATTTTTTACAGTCCGGATGGGAGGTCCCGGATTGGGTCGCTATCGGCCGGAATACGAGGTAGGTGGGGGTATATACTAATAAAGAACAAAGATAAACCCCTCCCCGAAAGAAGGGGGGTGGCTGAGGAAGCGCTCTAGACCACCTGCGTCCTAAAGGGCTGGTGGGATTTATGCTGCGGGGGGGCCTCTGGGCAAGCGTTGCACTAAGGCAATACATTTTACGGGCCCCGCGATGGCTGTAGCTTCGCCACCAGCGCAGACAAAATTGACGCCGTTAAGCACCCGACGTCAACATGCAGACCGCCCAGGATGTGCTTTGGGAGGCTGTGAACAATCCGTGACAGCATTCTGGTGGAACTGCTGCACGATGTCTCTGTTGACGGTTCGGGATCTGAGAGGGTTCCAAATTCGGACAGCATGCGCTGTTCTGCTGATCGCAGCGCGCCTCGCCAAAGCAGACTGCATACGCGCTTGCCGGTTGGTGTGATTGGCGAGGCACGCCATTCCCGCAGATTGCAGGCACTGTTTGCAGCATC
>CAUYUJ010015811.1:179833-202333 GCA_963575745.1 Prorocentrum cordatum | reverse complement strand
AATGAACGTTTTCCAAAAGGAATGGGGCGATGTTTGCCTGTTTCGGCCTTCTTGGAAGGCCTCGTGGAGGTTTCTTGGGGCGTCTAGGAGGCTTCTTGGGGCGTCTTGAGGCCTCTTGGTGGCGATCTTGGGCGTGTTGGGGCGCTCTTTGTGGCGCGGGTCTCTCTTGGGGGCGCTTTGGGGCTTTCCTGGGGGCTGTTGGGGGCTTTCATGGAAGCGTCGGGGCTACTCACTTGGGGGGGGGGTCCGGCGACCCGTCGGGGTTTCCTTTGTAATTTCAGAGGTAGAAGGAGAATATATATACATATATATATACATACATACATACATACATACATACATACATACATACATACATACATACATACATACATACATATATATATATATATAGCCCAGCCAGGCTAGCACATGACCCCAGCCAGGCTACATACATATTCCATCTGGATCAACCCAGCCAGGCCAGCAGTGACCCCCCCGTCGCCCCTGACAGGTTATTCGATGCGCGCGTCTTTCTATCAAACGCCAGCCCTCTTCATTTACCCCGTGCAACAGATCAAACCCAGTCCACACGCGCGCGCGTCGTCGCGCGCGCAAGCCGGAATGTGTCAAACACGTCAAAGTTTCGCAAGGATGTCAAGAACGAGGCCACCGAACACATATATGACAACCAAGATTTGCGCATCGTTGTTGTTGAAGAAAGTCTGCGCGCTTGCGAACTCTTATGAAATTCGCCACGTGAGTTCACGCAGTCCCCTCGCAAGCTTGCCGGGGGGGCACAGCATGTGTCAAATATCGCCATGCGGGCCACTCGCGCGCGTCGGCCGCGCGCACATGTCGAACTCATTCCAACACCATCATCGCAGACGCGAAGACACAATCATCGCCATCGGCGTCACCAGCATCGGCGCCATCATTGACCTTGCCGTCGTCAGTGTCATCATTGTCACCACCATGGGTAGTTACCATGATCATCGTTCCCGCCGTCATCGACGTCACTGTGGTACCGCGCCCACCAGGGTCACCGACTCGCACTCAAGTGCCCGCGCATCTGCGCGGCCTGCGAGACGCGCTGGGGAGTGCCCAGCGGTTACCGCTACCGCGTGCGCGTCGATAGCGCCAGACAAGCTGGCCGCTCTGCGCGCGAGCCTGTCTGCGCAAGCGAGGCCGCATCGATGCGCCAAACACCCATCCCAATCGCCGCCGCATTGTTTTGCAACCGAAGTTGCTGGTGGGTGGGTGGCCTGATTACCCGAGCAGTGGGTGTGATAATTCCAAGGTCAGCTAAAATTGTTGCGCCACATCGATTGCATCATGGAGATCGCACAGCATATATCGCACCACGCACACCGCACGACATAGACTGACCCACCAAGATTGCGCAGCTTACGTGGCTAGCAGCACACAATGTGGGGCCCGCGCTGGCCGACGTAATGCTTTGGCATTTATGTTGAATGGTAGCTGCCTGCGGAGCATCTCCCTGCACGCATGTGCGCTTGCAGCGGACCCGCTTCGTCCGCTATTCTTTTCTTCTGCTTCCCTCTGGGACGCAGAGTGCTACCGTTGTGGCGCCAGGGGGTCTGCACGTGTGCGCGTCCATTCGGCCAGTGGACGCCCCCTCCCCCCCGCCTTTCCTCCGTTCAGGGGCAACGTCGAGGGGGATGGGCCACTGATCGCTGGTGGGGGCTGATCTCAGGAGGAGAACAGCACACAGACACAAAGAAATGCCGATTCCCATGAGAAGAGTGGAAATTACGAGGAGTGGGGGGGGGAACACGAACATCCAGGAAATACGCAAACATGTGGGGAATCCTGGGATTGATGTTCATTTGCATGTGTGCCCCAGGGCCCCTTCACGACAGCCCGCCCAGGACCGTGCGCATTGCCGATCAAGGGCTTGGGGTCGATAGATCGCGGCGGCGTGCCTCCGATTGCAGGCCGCAGCCTCCACCCTGGAGCTGGTCACATCGGATGTTTTTGTTTGTGTCCACTTTCCGCAGCCCTGCCTGCGCCTCGCGGCCGGCCGAAGCCGTCGCACCGCACCTACCTCCCCCAGGATGCTCCCCCCACCCCCCCCACCCACCCCACCCCACCCCACGACGCCACAGGGCCGACGCAGAACAGCCTATCGCACGTTGAACGGCGCGAAAACACAGTGCACCAGCGCAGACGAAGATTACACGCACACTAGCAGCTCAGCAATACAACAGTTCCAGCCCCCCCTCACCACACAAGAGAGTTCATATGGTTCCCTGCATCCAGTCAACACGCCCGTATTGGATGACCAGCGCCCCCTCTTCCCTGGATTCTGCAGTTATAAGAAGTGGTGGGCCTCCCCATTTAGTTTTACAACGTGCGCAAGGACATGCGAATGCGTGTGTGCTTGCTGCATCTGTCGTGCCTATCTGGTTATCGCTCAGGTACGGCAGGCTTGACGCCCTCGCGGTGAAGCCGGACGGATTGGCTCAGGCGACCATCACGTTCAACCATTTTCCAGTCAATTCGCGGTGGTACCGATTGGATGTAGTCATCGGGGATACAAGGACAGAGGGGCTTGAACACATACAGATGTCTGCTTACGAACGTCGTATTGGCATAGGCCCTCTCGGCCCCATCCTGCTCCAATCCCTTCCTTTCCCCTCCCACCCACTCCCTCCATTCCCCCTCCACTCCTCTTCCGCCTGCCCCTCCTAGGAGGCAGTGGGGGCGGTATGTGTGCACGCACGCGCGCCGAGAGCGCCAGTCTGCGTTGAGCTCTTAGAGAACGCTCGGGAGGGGGACCCGAGTGGCTCCCTCCAGCGCGAAGCCTAACACAGGAAAACGGTTTCTTCTTGGCCGCATGTGTGGAGACGATGGCGGGCGGGCAGGTGGGACGGGATCGAGGAAGCATCGACAGATTTTCCCGAGCCCTTAAGGGTGCGGGATTGCTCCTTCGGTGGGTACACGGGCGGCATCCGACCAGTGAGCGAGGACGAGGACCGCCAGTGCATGAAGTTCTTTCCCAAGGAGCCAGTTGTGTTCTGATGAGCTCGCATGGCTGTGAATTCACACACGTTTTTTCTCTTCGCACTGCAGCGTTGCAGGCAAGACGCTGGGGACCACCTCGGATCACGATCAGTTTTCCCGTGTGCGGGCTGGCACCTCTTTCTTGGCGACATTGCCCCATGTACAGCCGACCAGCATAGTGAGGATGGGCAACCTTCCCAAGGGCACCTTTGCACCCCTGCTTCTTCGGCCCATCGTTGGCCACTTCGATGGCCGCGCCCCGGTCGAGAAGCTTCGAAATGCCCCTCCAAGGCCCTTGCCTCCTCATCGTGCGTCCTTATAATACGGGTCGGCTGCACTCATGATATGCATGCCACAGTGTGTCGTGAGCACCACGTGGCGGGGAAGCTCGTCTCGGAGGTCGTGGCGCGAGTCGCACACGCGTAGGGGCGATCAGCCCACGCATGGACAAATTCGAGGGCGCTGCTGCGCTCAGTGATGCCTCCTGCGAGGCTGGTACTGCTTGTTTGAGAGCCCTTGTCTCGCCAGTCGCAGCGTTTCCTGGTGGCCAAGCCTCGGGGAGCGCGCAGGGTCGAACAGCCCATGCAAGAAGAGAGGCGCAGCCGCGCTTCAGTTATCATGCTGCTGGGGACTGCAGGTTCAATTGCATTCGCTGTCTGTCATCGCCAAGATTACCTTCACACATTACATTTTTCGAAGCGTCTGCGGCGTTGCATCAGCGATGAACCTCGCAGGTGAAAGCATTGAGTTCAGAGCCCCATCGGAGTTATTGACTGACCACCGAGAAAATGATCTGGCATTGCCCCTTGTGAGTCTGCAAACTGCATTGATCATCAGCGGGGGAAGTGTATGTATGAGAAGTGGGTACCGCTACGTCAAGCTATGCACACTTGATTGTACGTAAAGGGTCCAACTGAAGCCAGGAACCATGAGTGGCTAGACACATCGAATGAGGTGGCTGGGCTTGTGCACGGGCTACCAGGTTTAAACCGACATCATCTGAACATGGCGATACATGCATGTGTGCGCTGTGGGGCGTGTGTGACTCAATAGGGTTCGCCCTCACCGCCCGCCCTTTTCGATGTTTTGCCCGAAGAGCCAAATATTACCTCAAGGCTAAGCACATGCCGAAAGCAGTCAAAGACGGTTCCACAAGTCTGTTTCGTTTTTCCTACTCTCCATTATCCTCCATCTCATCGCCAATTGGATACAGGTTTGCCAGGTCGCACATCGATGGTTAGAGCATCTTTCCATCTTCGGCCCGTTATCAATTCAACCGGACCAGTGATAGGGAGGCTGGATCATTGGATAAACGTTACCTGTCCAATACAGGAGGCTAGAAATGATTGGGCAGAGTCGTGGCCAAGATTTCACCGAGACCAGCCCACGAGGCGGCAGGAAGGGCCGCAGAGGGCCCCGCAATGCGCCGATCAAGGAACCAAGGGGCCAAAGATGGCTTGCAGGTGGCCCAAGCGCGCGCATCCCCACGATGGGCCCGAGTCCTGTCCGAATTCCATCCTCTCAGGGCCCGGATCGGGGCCAGTGTGGCCCATGGTCTTGGATCATCCAAGCATGGGCCCCGCAGCGCCTCCGAAAAGGCATCGCGACTCAAGCAAAGAAGGAATCCCCCAGATGATCCCGAACATCTCTTTTGCGAGGCCCTCGGGCCACCGCTGGCTAGGAGAGAGTCGTGAACAACCAATAGGTTTCGAAATGTGCGTTGAAGATTCGGACTTTGTCAGCGACGTTGGTCCGAAGAGGTGTTTCTGAGACTCACGTAGACGACCCGGGAGGCCAAGAAGCCAAGAAGGGGCCCAATACGGGCCGAGACGAACAGAACATCTGCCCCGAAAGGGGGGTTGGGAACGATTTGGCACTCGTTTTCGTCTTGGAGGCCGTGTTGACGCCGCCATGGGCCCCAGAACACCGGACAGTGCGCACCTTGGCGCCAAGGGCGAGGCCGCATGCGGGCGCAGGTGTGCGCGGCCCTCGGCTGGGTCGAGCGGGCGCCAGGCCGAGGTCAGGAGCCCGGGCTTGCCAGCTGTCCGCGTGAGGGTCCACGCGTGATGCCCCGCCGGCCTCGCGAGACTTCCCGAGACTCCCGAGGGGCCCACCTGTGACGATGTGAGCGAGCGCGAGCTGCAATCCAGACGAGCGGGAGACTTCCAACGGAGGGGGCCCATCGCCATCCCCGTCTGTCTCCGCAGGCAGACTGTGGAGGCAGTCGGCCAGAGACGTTGGCGACGAAACGTGGTCCAGCACACACCGCAAGGAAGAGCAACAACATATCCTGCCTGCTCCTCATGAGCGTCATGCATGTACCTGCTCGGGATCATCCGCCGCCTGTTCTTTCTATTCGTTCGTCTCCCCCCCTCAACCTCGTGCACCCCTGTGCTCCTCCCATCTGCGTCCCCATCGTCCACCCTCCCCTTCCATTTTCCCGTAGTGCTCGCGCACACGTGCGCAGTCAAGTCTGCCAGCCCAAGCTGCTCGGCTGAGAGACCCGCCCAGCCAGGCATCCTGTCCGACGGCGCTGTGTCGGAAGACCCCCGTCTCCGCAGCAGTTTAACAAGGAGCGAGTGACAGCGACGAAATGCGTTGACATCGATCGGGGACCATTCAGCCGCCTTGTAATCATTCCTCGCCAACAAAGACTTGCTCTTACGGTGGGGGCGTTGGTTAAGGAATAGTTCCAGGAGGCGCCAGACCCTGGAGGATCCCTTATCCAATGAGGGCGGCGGTGATTCCATGGCCAATCCACGATTAGAGTTCCACTGGCTTCCAGACCCTGGATTCCTTATCGAAGGTTTCCTTGTCCAATACCCCCACCGTGCTGATCTTGAAAGCCGTTCTCAATTCAAGCTCTGCTACACGGCGGTACCCTCCAGGGCAGGCACCCGTGACAGGACTGAGAGTTTTCCGACCGCGTGCGTCTCCCCACTGTCTCGATTAGCGCACACACGGGGAGCAGGCGTGCCCTGTGATTTGCAAAGCGTGAGAGCAAACGCCAACCGCAGCGGAAGCATCGATCTCGTCATCTCACGGCCGCGGTGGTCCCGCCATTCACGTGTGATGATCGGCTCCCACTCCCAGATCTCCTCACCCCTTGGTCCAAGATTGCCACCCAGATATCCTCACCCCCTGGCCCAAAACCAGCCGCCCAGATATCCTCACGACAATTCTTACCTGGGATATCATATGCTGGCACCCAGAGATCCTCACGACAATTTTTCACCCACTGACCACAAGCTGGCACCCAGATATGATCCATCCATATTGTCATCTAGATATCGTCACCCCCCTGGCCCAAAACTGGCATCCAACGGCTGCAATCAGTCAGTTGCCAGTCATATTACGTTGCGGAAATCAATTACAGGCTACGCCAGTAACAAATAAAATGGATGCACAGGATTGTCTTGGCGGAGGGCAGAAAGTAAGTCAAGTTGAAAGTGATTGCTCGGGTTGCCTCATTGTGTCCGTCTCGGGACCCTCGTGGGAGAGAGCGAGACGAAGAGAAAGAGAGAGAGAGAGCGGTTGACACGGACAGAGGCCGCTGGTGCAGCCATCATGTTCACAGTCAGTTTAGAAGCAGTTCGGTCTACGGGCACACTCGGTATAGTCACCCTACGGCCGCTTGCTGCCCACCCACAATTTTGGCGCAGCCGCATTCCAGCTGCACTGGTCCAGTCCACGCTCGGCCCGTGCACGTGCGCATTCTCTCCTCGGTATCGCAACCCGAGCGCGTATGCCCCCACGACATGCACGTGAGCACACACCCGCGTGGTGCACGTGTTCATGTGAGGCGTTCCAAAAAGGACCTTGCCTTCAAGGATCGAAGGAGTTGTCATCTCTTCCGCGGCGGAAGGTCGGCGGAAGTAAAACGAGGCCGCCTCCGCCGGCGGAAGCCGGCGGAGGGGCGGCGGAAGGCGGCGGAAGTGTTTCAAAGATGCGCCCCCAAGAGATGAAGACGTTTTTGGGCTCAGGGTTTCCGGAATCGCCCACCTGTCAGGAGGGAAAGAAACACACAGACACAATTAGTCGTCGATTCCCCAGAAAAGATGGGAAAATATGGGAAGTGGGGGGGAAGACAAAAACCCCGAAAACATGTGAAAATATATGCGGAATCCTGTTATTTGTGTGTGTGTGTCTTTATTTGTGTGTGTCCCAGGGCCCCTTCAACCTGTTCCTGTGCAGCGCAGTCCGAGCGACCGGCCCGCATGCTGCAGTCGTTTCTCTGCCGCGCAGGCGGCGCCCTCCCCCCCTCGCGCGCCGACCCGCGGCGGAGCTCGCGGCGACGCCGGTGGCGCTGCTCCAGCCCGCCAGGCCAGGGCTCGTTTCGATTCCTCCGATTCGATTCGATTCGATTTCGATGGCTTCCGATTCCGATTCGATTCGACTTGGGATTCCGATTGGGGTTCCGACTTCTCATTGGAGGCATACTAGCCTCCCGATTTCCGCCGATTCGTTTTTTTCCGACTCGGCTGCCGATTTCCGCCGATCCGATCCATCTCGATCGCCGATCCGACTTATCGATTCGATTCTGGTGTCTCCTGGCCAGGCGGCCGTGCTCCCACCCGCCCCCGGGGGGTCGCTTTCCCAAGCCGCCGCCGCCGCCGCCCCATACCGCGGCTCCCCGGACCTCTCTCAGGGCGGGGCACGCTCTGACCGGAGTGTCGAGGCGGATCCAGCGGTGGCGGCGGGGGCTCCCAGGAGGCCCGGAAGAGAAAGCGACAACGAGGCAGCAAGGGAAATCGGGTATGAGTGCCGCTGCTTCATCTGAGGGCCCGCCTTCTTCGGCCCCCCCCCCGTCCCTCCCTCCCCCCTTTCCTCTTGTCGTGCCTTCCCTTCCCGCCCTCTCTTTCCCCTGCCTTTCCCCTTCCTCTGCCCCTCCCTCGCGCTACCACCCCTCCTCCTCACCCCCCCCGTCCGCCTCTTCTCTCCCTCCTTCTCAGTTCTCGCAGGGCTGGGAGGGCTGGGCTGGGCCGGTCGGGACGGGTCGGGCTGGGATGGGAGGAGGAGGTTTCTTCGGGCAGAGAGCTCGAAATGGCCGCTCGGGTCCCCCGTTTGGGCCCTCTCTTGGACCCGTCTTGGGGGCCTCTTGGGCCGTCTTCAAGGCCTCTTGGGCAGTCTTGGGGCTCTCTTGGGCTGCTCTGGGGCTGTTTGGGGGCCCTGTTGGAGATCCTCGGACCGTCATGGAGCGATCTTGGGGGCCGCTTGGCCCGGGGGCCGCTTGGCCCTTGGGCCGCGTTGGAACGTCGGGAAGCTGGAAAGGCGAGAACGCGACAATCCGGCAAATACTGATGGGAAGTCAATGAATTTTGCCTTTGGAGGCTCTCTTTGGGTGCCTCTTGGGGCGTCTTGGAGGCCTTGCGGGCCGTCTGGAGGCGATCATGGGCGTCTAGGAACGATTTCGTGGCGATTTTGGGTTCCCTTGGGCCATCTCGATGGTTTCTTGGGGCTCTCTGGACTTCTCTTGGGGCTCCCTGGGAGGTTCCGAGGGCGGAGCCCAGGAGCAACACCATCTCCGATGGGACCCTGCCGGGGACATGCCCGGGGTATTTTTCGCCGCCCCGCGCGCGCGAACGAGATATGTATATGTATGTGTATGTATGTGTATGTATATATATGTATATATTCATACATGTACACATGCATCCAGACATACATACATACACATATGTACATACATAATTACCTATACATTTACAGACATGTACATGTATATCTACACATCTATATATATATAGACATACATACATACATATAAAGATGTATACAGAAACATCAGTTACCTGCCGCCAAAGATCTTAGCATGCCTCCGGCGCGCTGGACCAGCGAATTTGTGATACGCCGCCAGCGGATCGACGTACAAGAGTTGGGTTGGTTGCGCGGATGCTCGCGCGTATGTTTCCAGCGCAAGATCGCGCGCAAGCGCCATGTCTGCCGCAGGGTGTGCCGCGCTGGCGGCCTGCGTGAGCCGTCGCATGAGGTCGTCGTGGCGACTTGCGCAAGCCGCGCGCAACGCCCAGCGCAAATTCAAGAAATCCGCCCGGACCGTTGAAGGTCCATTCCCCGCCCGACAAGTTGAAGTTCTGAGGCTCAGAGCAAAGAACTCCCGACCCGTCTCGCACATCCTGCATGCCGCCGCCGCCAGGCCCCAAGGTCCTCGCGTTCCCCGGGTATCCCGCCTCGCGTCTTCGTCGAATGACCACTGCACGCCGAGGCCGCCAGGCCCCATTCTCCAGTGAGGACCTTCAGAAGCAACGTCATGCCTATGAGTCTGTTTCCTCATCGGTCATTGGCTCGAGCCCGAACTGCCATCAGGCATCACGCAGCCCTGAGAGGCTGCGTGCCCAGCAATGGACGCCTCGCTGGCCCGAGCCAGCTTTGCCGCATTCGACCACTCGGTCGTCACCGACGGAGGCCTGATCGGCACCTCCCTCGGAGCGGCGGCGTCGCCGGCGCTGCTCCTGCCGACAGGCTGGCTGCTGCTGTGCGCGTTCGCGTTCGCCGTGGGGGCGGCGTGTTGCGTGCTGCTGCGGCTGGTGAGCAGCACCTGCGGCTTCTGCTCGTGCGGGCAGAAGGAGCTCGAGGAACAGACAGCTGCATACGCACACGTTTCGGCCACGCGCAGAAGGGGGGCGGGGGGAGGGGGGAGGGCCTCTTAGAAGCACCCCTGCTTCTTAGAAGGCGCGGGCCGTATCTGTAGATGTAAGGCCGGCGCCTTCTGAGAAGCAGCCTCCTTCTAAGAAGCCATCCCCCTTTCCCTCGACCCCCTTGTGCGCGCCGCCAAACGTTCTCGCAGCTCCGCGCGGGGTTATCTTGCTTCGGCGCTGGGCCCCCCTGGCAGCGCCTCCCGCGCCCCCCCCCCCCCCCTGGCGCGCTGCGCGCGCCAGGGGGCGGGGTGCAGCGCCGATCCAAGCAATCTGCGCGGACCGTAAAGGAATTGTGCGTGTAGTCGGGGCGCTGAACAAGGAGCCGTGTTCGTTTGGGAGGAACTCGGTGTTCTTTGGTTTTCCTTAGATTCATTTCTGGAAAGGGGTGGCCTCGCTCCTTAGTAAGGTTTCTTGAGGACAGCGCCCCAACTGTATGCCGTCGATGTCTCTCCAGGTCCACTCGCTCGACTTCCTACCCTCCTCCTCCTCCTCCTCCTCCTCCTCCTCCTCCTCCTCCTCCTTCTCCTCTAGGACCACTCGCTCGACTTCCCCACCCTCAGCTCCGTGGAGCTGCTGGAGCAGGGGAGCGTGGACGAGGTGTCCAAGGGAGGCCCGGGCGGCGCGAGGCGCGGCGGCAGCCACCAGGAGCTTTGGGTGCGGCCAAGAGGGGGGCCTGGCATCGCTCGGACGTGTGCATTTTCTCCCGCCGAGGACCATCGAGGACCATCCCGGACCATCGAGCAAAACAAACACGCACGAAACCGACCACTGCACGGGAAATGGACGTCCGAGGGACGGCAAGCGGGTGATGATTAGGGTTACGTCGGGCATATCCTTCTAGATGAAGAGTCTTCAAAACGAGTTTGAAATAGAGTCTGGGAACGAGGTTTCGATTGTTTTTGGCTGTGTTCGAATATTGTTTGATTATGTTTCGGTGTTCTTCCAACGTCTCCCTGTGGGAGGACTTGCCCGACCTAAGTCCAACGGGGGGGGATGACTAGGGTTAAGTCGGGCATGTCCCTCTACAGGAGGAATCTTCAGAAATAGATAGAAAATAGTATGGTGACGACTTTTCGATTGTTTTTTGATTGTGTTCGAATAGTGTTTGATGTTTGTTCCGTATGTCTTCCAACATCTCCTTGTAGGAGGACATGCCCGACCTAAGGCCAGGAGGGGGTTGATGACTAGGGGCGGGGGTGGCAACATGGCCAAGGCCACGAGATGTCTCCCCGAATCTCGTTCCCCCGTTTTCGTACTTCAGTCTGCCCCTCCCACTCCCCCACCCCTCTTACTTCAATCGGCGAGGCCTACACTCGAAGACGAGAAATTTGCATCAACATAAATTGGCGGCGCCCAGCGCGGATCTCCCAACAATCCGCGCTGGCCTCCACAAGTTGATGTTTGTGCCGTTGGTTGTTCTCCCGCCCTGCTTGGACGCCCCCCCCCCCCCTGGACGCCCCCGAGGTATGAAGGGGCCCTGGGACACACAAATACATAGACACAAATAACAGGATGCCCCATCTGTTCCCACACTTTCTGGGTTCTTGTCGTCCCCCCCACTTCCTATATTTTCCCATCTTTTCCTGGGAGTGGACGACTCTGTAAGAACGGTTTTTTGAAGGCAGATCTGCCTTCAAAAAACCGTTCTTACAGAGTAGACCAATTTTTTGAAGGCAGATTTGCCTTCAAAAAACCGTTCTTACAGAGTAGACCATTTTTTGAAGGCAGATCTGCCTTCAAAAAACCGTTCTTACAGAGTAGACCAGTCTTTCCTCCTTGCAGGTAGATTGTGTCTGTGTGGTTCCCCCCTCCCGAGAGGAGTCGGAGCGCAAGTTCCGCGCGCGGCTCCAGGAGATCGCCACGGCGGGCCGCTGGCCGTGCGGGAGCGGCGGCCGCGGCCCCGACGGCGAGGGGGCGCGGGGCTGGCACCCGCAGCTCGACGAGGACGAGGCGTGGCAGGTCTGCCGGGCGGCGAGCTCCGCACGAGGAGGACGAGGAGGGAGGAGGAGGAGGACGAGGACGAGGACGAGGACGAGGACGAGGAGGAGGAGGAGGAGGAGGAGGAGGGAGGAGGAAGAGGGAGGAGGAATGAGGAGGAGGGAGGAGGAATGAGGAGGAGGGAGGATGAGGGAGGAGGAGGGAGGAGGAGGAGGAGGAGGAGGAGGACGAGGACGAGGACGAGGAGGAGGAGGAGGAGGAGGAGGGAGGAGGAGTAGGAGGAGGGAGGAGGAATGAGGAGGAGGGAGGAGGGAGGAGGAGGGAGGGAGGAGGGAGGAGGGAGGAGGGAGGAGGAGGAGGACGAGGAGGACGAGGAGGAGCTCCCTGGCCAGGCCCATCCCGAGCCCAGGAGACGTGCTCTTCGCCCTCCCGGCCAAGCCGGGAGGGGCGTGTAGCGCACACGCCGCGGCCGGGTTCGGGCGTGGCCAGCCCAGGGAGCAGCGGACATGTGCAGAGCCCCTCGCCAGCCCTGGGTGGCGCGCACAGGGTTCAGGCATCCCAGACGCCTGGCATCGCTCGAACGTGTGCAGTCTTTCCTCAGCGAGAACCATCGAGGACCATCCTGGAACATCGAGCTAAAAAAACACGCACGAAACCGAAGAATGCACGGGAAATGCACGTCCGAGCGACGGCGAGGCGATGCATTGGCGATGCGGTGCGATCCTCCGGCCCCATCAGCTGGGGAGCCCATCTGGGAGGCATCTGCAGGCAGAGGGGCGGCGCGAGGGGGGCAGCCCTTCCAAGAAGGGCGGGGGGGCCTCGCGGAGGGCATGAGGCCTCCCGTGCTCGCCACCTAGCCCAGACATCCGAAGTCGTGTGGGGTCCTCCCAGCAGGGCCTTGCCCTCGAGGAGCGAACGAGTTGCCTTCTCTCCCTCGGCGGAGGGCGGCGGAGGCAGAACGGCGGCGGCCCGGCCAGCGGAAGCCGGCGGAAGGTCAACGGCACCGTAACGGGTACTTACTAACGGGTATTTTGAAATTTTGCCGAAAGTTGCCACTTTAGGGCCTCTTTCTGGCAATGCCGCGTTGCCCGCATCGGGAAGGGTTGGGTTCGCTGGGTCACTGGCCAAAGTACCCGTTAGTGGAGTCCCCGTTTGTGGGGCGCTGAGAAGGCCGCCGTATCCCGCCATGTGTCTTGTCGGTGCGCCGCCCCAGGGGTCACGACCCCTTCCCTGGGACAAGTTTTTCAGCCCAGATCTGTTTTTGAAGTAATCCAGGGGCCCGACAGAGGACCCTGTGGTGGGGCCGAGAGTCGAGAAAGAGCGCCCGGAGTTTGAAGGTAATGCCGCCAGAGACTTCGCGGCAGGTCTCTGCGCAGCGCTTCTCGAAGCTGCTCACCAGCGGGTACCTGGCCCTGGACGAGGTGCTCGGCAACGGCATGCGCGACTTCTTCGCTGCGCACCGCGTGCTCGCCGAGTCGCTGTGCGGCAGCCTGGGCATCCGCCTGACCGTCCAGTTCAACCTGTTCGCCGGCACCGTGCTCGCGACCGGGAGCCCGGAGCAGATCGCGGCGCTGGGGGCGGCCCACGAGCAGGCCAGCCGCACCGTGCAGTGAAGACGCTGGAATCCTCCTGGATCTTGGCATTTTCGGACGTGTGCATTTTTCCTCCTGCGAGGACCATCGAGGAGCATCCTTGATCATTTGGCGGAAAAACCACGCACGAAACTGACAAAAACAGGAAATGGATGTCCGAGCGATGGCCAGGGATGGGGTCGGAGCAGATAGGGTCGGGGGATCGCGCCGCATCGCCTAGCCATTTGGGATGCAGCTCGACGTGAAGCCCGAGCTTCTCCACGCCCGCGTCGCCGGCGCATCGCCGGCGATGCATCGGCGATGTGGGGCGATCCTCCGACCCCATGCTCTCGGACCTCAGTTGAGACGCCTCCAAATTAGGATTAAGTCGGGCACGGCCCTCTACAGGAGGAACAATCAAGCATAGTCAATTAAGTACGGGGACGATGTTTGTACTGCTTTTGTTTTTTTGTTGTTGTTGACTCTTGCTTGTCTTCCAAAACCGACCCGTAGGAGGACATGCCCGACCTAAAATTAGGGGCCGCCTTGGGCTCAGGAGGGGCTCCTGTTTTTCGGGCCGCGCCTTAGAGATCGGTCGGGCCGAGGCTCGTCGTGGCCAGAAAGGCCCCTTCCTTGCTCGGCGTTCCATAGGGTAGCACGGCGGCTGCACTTGCGAGGTCCCCCTCGCCAGAGCTCGAAGAAGCAAAGCGGCATGAGAACGGCACGCCGCAGGGTCCCCGAATGCCTCCACATGCCATATCATTTGCGCGCGGGCCCCTGAAACGAGGGCCGCCTGAGAATCCGGGACTCCCAGGACGTACCCTGAGCCCCTCAGATCACGATACAATTATCGTCTCACGAAGTCACCTTCGGTGCGGCCCCACTGGCCCCCCGATCGCCGAACAGTTCGCCGAGTGCGCTGCGACAGCAGCGGCCTGCGCGCCCGGGGCTTGGTCCCTGGGATGGCCAGATTCCGAAAGTAGGGAAGGCCCCTCCTCCTCCTCCTCCTCATCCTCCTCCTCCTCCTCCTCTTCCTCCTCCTCCTCCTCCTCCTCCTCCTCCTTCTCCTCCAACTCCAACTCCAGCTCCTCCTCCTCCTCCTCCTCCTCCTCCTCCTCCTCCAACTCCTCCTCCTCCTCTTCCTCCTCCTCCTCCTCCTCCTCCTCCTCCTCCTCCTCCTCCTCCTCCTTCTCCAACTCCAACTCCAACTCCAGCTCCTTCTCCTCCTCATGGGTCCCCCCCGCGCCGCCCGGAAGCCGCGCAGCCAGGGGCACTCTTTCGGTTCGGAGGGCGCACGGTAAGACAAAACGCATTTCTCCCGCCTGGCCCAGATCCGCTCAACAGCTGTTCCCAGACACCGCCCGGGATCCCTCCCGAACCGTGTTTCCACGCAAGGAGGAGGAGGAGGAGGAGGAGGAGGAGGAGGAGGAGGAGGAGGAGGAGGAGGAGGAGGAGGAGTAGGAGTAGGAGTGATAGGAGGAGGGAGAGGAGGAGGAGGAGGAGGAGGAGGGGAGGAGGAGGCGGAGGTGGAGGAGGAGGAGGAGGAGGAGGAGGAGGGAGGAGGAGGAGGAGGCGGGGGAGGAGAGGGAGCGAGGGAGGGAGGGAGGGAGGGAGGGAGGGAGGAGGAGAGGGAGGAGGAGGAGGAGGAACCAGACGAGAAGCGTCCGGGAGGCCCAGGGAGGGCGAAGCGAACTGATGGAGGGCCGCCGCTGGCCTTGACTGTGGCCCTCATCCGGGCTTCTCTGCCTGGGGCCACTCTTTTTTGATGCGCCAATTTTCCACCATCACTACAACAGGTAGGAGAGGGAGGAGGGGGAGAAGGAGGAGGAGGAGGAGGAGGAGGAAGAGGAGGAGGAAGAGGAGGAGGAGAACCAGTGTAAACCCAAGAGTCACCAATAATATTGGAATAAGCTCTCCCCCCAAGCTCCCGTTTCACAGGCCCCTACAGCGGTTCATTTCCACAGAGGGACCAGCCGCGTTGGAAGACAACCAATTGAAGACCCGGAAGCATGCCAAAACATTGTTCTCGGTATTCCAACGCCACGGAGAAACTTGCTTGTTGCGCCTTGACGATCCTGAATGGTACCAGAACGCCATTCCTGCGACTTCAACACCGCGAGCCATCATGACTGTTGCGCCCTCATAATCGTGAGTTCTTCCAAAACATCATGCCTTGTACGCCGAACACGGGAACCCGCGAAATTCTTGCACTTGTTTAACCTATGTCTGCGGCGCTGCGGCGAGAGCCATATTTTGAAACTGAGCCGCCCTCGATCCGTGAAGCTCTTGCAAACGTTGAAAACGAATGTGCGCGGCGCTCAGGCGAGAGCCACATTTTGAAAAGGACCCGCGCTCGATCCGTGAAGCTCTTGCAGATGTTGAAAACGAATGTGCGCGGCGCGAAGGCGAGAGCCACATTTTGAGAACGACCCGCCCGCAATCCGAGAAGCTCCTGCAAATGTTCAAAACGAATGTGCGGCGCTAATGCGAAACCCACATGCTGGAACTGACCCGCCCTCGATCCGTGAAGCTCTTGCAGATGTTGAAAACGAATGTGCGCGGCGCGAAGGCGAGAGCCATATTTTGAAAACGACCCGCCCTCGATCTGTAAAGCTGGTGCCACTGTTTAAGTCTCCGGGTCATAAATGGTGAGGAAGTCTCAGGCGAAACGCCCAGCCCGCCCTAAAAAATTGCCTCGGGGTGCGACAGGAAGAAGTTCTTTATAAGGAGAAGGAATGGAGGAGGAGGAAGAAGAGGAGGAGGAGGAAGAGGAGGGAGGAGGAGAAGGAGGAGGAGGAGGAGGGGGAGGAGGAGGAGGAGGAGGAGGAGGGGGAGGAGAAGGAGGAGGAGGAGGAGGAGGAGGAGGACTTCCCCATCCTCCCTTCTCCCCCTTCATCCGTGGTAGTGGTGGTTTAAAACTTGCCCGTCATTCTTGGCATCGCTCGGACGTGTGCATGTTTGTTGTTGGCGATGGCCAGCAGGGGTTATCTGGCAAAATCAGCACACACGAACCCATCAGATGCACGGGGCATGGCTGTCCGAGCGATGGCGAGTCTCGCTTGCAGCCGCATCAGGGCGAGGCCGGGTGCTTCCTCCTCACGGAGCGGGGCGCGGGCGTGGTCAGCGGCCTCGTGGTGGAGACGACCGCGACGTGGACGCCAGAGGGCTTCAGACTTCGCTCCCCTGGCCCTGACTCGGAGAAGGTGTGGATATCGCAGGTCGGACAAGAGAACTCGAGCTGAACATAAACGTTCGGAGTTCAGCGCGGATCTTTAGGATGGGTGCTGCGCTTCGAAGTCCGCGCGGAGCTCCGAACGTTTAGGCTTCCGCCGGTTTCCCTTGTTCCAGCAGGGCTTGGCGGCCAGATGGGGCGTCGTCATTGCGCGCCTCATCGATGCGTCTGGCAAGGACCAGGGGCCCCAGGGGTTCCTCCTGGACATGACGACCAGCGGCGTCTCCCGGAAGGACATGGGGGCCAAGACGTCCTTCAACAGCCTCGACAACGCCTGCGTGAGCTTTGACGATGTGCTGATGCCTCATAATACCCTGCTGTCCCGCTACGGCGACATGCGACCTGATGGCACTTTCCACGCCAAGGGCACCCAGGGGGCGCCGACATTTCAGATCGTGGCGCAGCGGCTCCTGTCTGGACGGATCTGCATCTCGGACGCCGCCATCACTTACTTCTCCACCGTACTCCGAGACTGCGAGGCCTATGCAGGACGCCGTCTGGTCTACGTGAGCCAGGACCAGCAGACTTCATTGCGGTCCTTGCCATACATGGCAGCTACGTTCGACCGCCTACACGCAGGCCTCACGGTCCACCGCCATTTCATACAGTGGCTTCAAGATGAGTTTGCGGTCCGTCTTGACACCGCATTGGAGAATGGCAACGACAAAGAGTCGCGAGAGCTCACGAACCTGATAGCTGCATCTAAGGTTCGGACAGGGCTAGGACGAGGATGATTCCGTTCCAGGACGTTCTGGAACGCTCTCAGGTCGTTCCAGATCGCTCTGAGAAGGCCGCGGCGCCTGAGAGATCCTCCAGAGCCACCTGATCTCATAGATCCTCGATTTATCCTCAGCCGATGTTATCCTCGTCCTGCCTTCGTCTTAAAGGTTGAGGCTGTCGAGTTTGCTATCAACGCGGTGCACCTGCTCCGGCGCAACGTAGGCTCGTATGGGCTTATGCGGGACAGCCCGTTCGGCAGCAGGAACGAGATCTTGTTCTGCTGCCGCTTCGCCGAGGCCAGGGAAGCCCAAAAATCCAGCGGGGTATAGTGGAAGGGGACAGAGCCTAGGGGGGAAGTTAGACGGAGTATGCCTTCTCAGAAGGCTCGGAAGTCCCCAGGCCTTCTCGGAAGTTGCACTCCCCGAAGACGCAGAAAACTTGTCAGAGTGCGCGAGGGGTGCCGAGAAGTCCCGCCGCCTTCTGAGAAGGTCTTCTCCTTCTCACTTCCCCCCCTCGCTTGCCGCCGAGAAAGGGCGGAGGGAAGGGGTCCGGAAAGGAGGGGCACGAGTTCTGCTGCATGCAGCTGGTTTCGGCCGCGCCGCCAGGCGTTTTCCCCGACACGTTGGCGGATGCGCGGAGGCCCTGGAGGAAAAGCTGCATCAGGTGGTTCGGTTCCCCCCCCCCTCTCGTCTGCCCCGACAGGATCGGCAGCGGCATAGTGCAAAACCTTGGAATCTGGACTCCTACGGGCCCAAGGGTTCCCCAGGTGCTTCCGAGGTCGCATGTCGTGGAGGGGAGCTCCCCGCACATCATCTAGCGAAACTATGGCCAGACAGGGTTTCACTGTCCATGCGTCAGGTCTCTTTTGGCAAGATTGTGAATGTAGGCGTGGGAAGGAGCCCGAATACCATGTGTATGGTTTCAGCTGTCCTGGTGAGGGTGACAGTCGGGTGTTGCAGCAGATGCTGACCCGGGACTTGGTCAAGAGACACAGTAGCCCTTACCAGCTTGCAACCCTTGTGGCCAGCACGCTGCGGGACAACATAGCCTGCACCGTCGGCATCGCGTCTCCGACAAAGAGGATGCTCCTCTTGAGAAACAAGCTCCTCTTGCGGCTGATTCGTTTCCTGCACCTGCAGACGCGGCAAAACATGAACGGATGCAAGAAGATGTCCAAGCGAGACGCAAGGTTGCGGGCATGGCTAGATGCTGGTGATGCCATCTACGATTTGGCCAAAGTTCATGCACAGGCTCTGATTCACGCCCAGATCGTGAAGCGATATGGTACGACCACCGACTCAGAACGGTTTGCTTCGATCGCCAATAGCGCGTGCGAGGTTTGCCACCAGTACTGATTTCTATCTGTGCCATGGCTCGAGCTCCTGACGTAGCATGTTCTTAGCATCTCTCACCCTGCCTCCAATTACTTTCGAATCCTGCCGTGTTCATTTTCCGCTGTATGGAATTTTCACCACGTCTGCAGCGCACGTTCATGCGGAGGCACGTCTTAAAGTAGACAAGTTCGCTGCGTTGGCTCAGCGTGGTCACCTGTACAGGCTCGCTGAAATGGAGCGTCCGATCGGCTGCTTTCGATGACGCTGCCGGAATTGGGAAGTGCACGCTCGCACGTACTGTTGGCAGGCAGCGACCAGCGAGCAGGTAGCACAGAGTGACAGACCTGTGGTCGGGCCCCATCGGTCCTGAGACAGGGATGTCTTCTCCTATGCGAAGGTGGTCTTTACAATCATACTGTTTCTCCCTCCCCCCTCGCCTGCTTGAGGCGCGTGGTATCAGCTGAGCCGATGTAGTACCGATGTGCACTGTCAGCGGAAGAGCCGCACCTTCATTGCCACGTAATTCGCACATGTCAGACAACTGCTTGCAATTTCGCAGAGGAGCGTCAAGGTACGTTCGCGGGAATTGTTGGCCGATGTTGGCCGGGCTCCAATAACTGTTACGGCAGTACCACTCGCTTTTCTCGGTCAGTCTGTGCATCAGCCCCTCCTCAGATCAATTTATGTCAATCGTCAACAGACTGGTTGCCGAAAGAAAACCCTGCAATTGCCGCTGCCTCCAATTTCTGCATTGTGTGAACGCCCTTCCGTGCACTCACGGCGTGCGACCGATCTAGTCAGCGCGCTTTCCGTGGGGCTCATTGACGCCACGCCTTTCAAAGCCATTGCCGTACTAGTCAGGATGAGGGTCCTCCGCTGATGCGAACACATTTCAAGCCGCACGAGTGCAGGGTAGACAGGGGCAAGCAAGCCTTGGGATCCGACGCTGCGAGAAAGAACAACACACACAACATCGCTAAAGATCACGACCAGAGCCCTGCGGCGGCATGCTCCGAGCCGGATGGATCTGGGAAGGAGGAGGAGGAGGAGGAGGAGGAGATGGAGGAGGAGGACGAGGAGGAGGACGAGGACGAGGACGAGAACGAGGAGGAGGAGGAGGAGGGGGAGGAGGAGGAGGGGGAGGAGGAGGAGATTTCGGGGCCCCGGACAATGCAGCATCGCCCGTTGTATCAAACATGCGAGTTGGGCGGCCGGAAATGGGGGCCAGCCTGCCTGGGGGCGTAAGGAAGAGGACCCTGAGGGGACCACGCCAGTTTGTGTGGTTCGTCTGCCCCTCCTCCTTGCAGCTGGCGGGGGCGTAAAGAAGAGGGCACCAAAGGGGCCACGCCTGTACAAAAGGCCCCTTGGGGGAGGAGGAGGAGGAGGAGGAGGAGGAGGAGGAGGAGGAGGAGGAGGAGGAGGAAAAGGAAAAGGAGGAGGAGGAGGACGAGGAGGAGGATCAGGAGTTCTGGAGTTCTGGATCTCTGGAGTTCTGGATATAGCGGCTAGGTTGGGGAACGCTTGCTTAAGCACGAGATTCCTGCTTCTTGGCTGGCTCAGCTTTGCTGTGAGCTTTTCGAGCTTTCGGCTGGATTCCCCGAGAAATCCGATCGAGGCAATCCGTCTGCACAGTGCAGACCCATGCCAAGAAACACCCTGCCTCCAGGGTGCCCTGGGTTGCTTGGGTTTCGATGATTTTGCTGTGGGAAGCATGACGCTCCCACACCACACATCAATGGCCATCCTGGGGTCTCAGGGTTGGGCTTCTTGTGCAAGGTTTCTTGTGGACTGCCCTCCACTGTATGACTCTGATCGGGAAAACTCCTTTCCCACACACGCAATTTGGGCATTTCCGCCCACCCTAGCGTTTCGTGGCCCCATAGGGAGCTCGACCGACGGCCCCAGTGCTACCGCCCGCATGCGTTCCGCCCCACCCAGTGCAGCCTCCCCAGCGTAACGCTCGCTACCTGGCCCCCCCTCACCCCCTGGGTAACGCTAACGATCGTACTGGGCGGGGCGGGGGGGCGGATTGTGCTCACAGGCGTGGCGTGGCGCCGCAAGGCATGCTATGGTGTTCATAGGCGTGTTGTGGCGCTCGCGGGCTCCCCGCCTGTTGCAGCGCCGAGCTCACAGGCATGGCGTGGTGGCGAAAGGCATTTTTCGGTGCTCGCATGCATGTTGTGCGTTTTGTGGCACTTGCAGGCTACATGCGGTGCGCATAGGTCAGGCGGACTCCCTGCCAAGGTGCCCTGCTCGGAGGGCGGCGTGTCGGGGGATTGATGTCTCTCGGCTTTCGGCTGGGCGGGCGCTCAAGGTTACACGCGACGCAGGGGCCCGCTCTGGGCCCCGGGACCCACAGAAACAAGCCCACGGCGAGAAGTCGATATCGAAGATGGGGTCGACGGTCGAGGGCTTCCATGGTCTTCCAGGAGCAGAGATCGGTCAAGATCGAACAATCCATGTGGCGTCAGGAACCAACGCCGCCGTCATCGCGACAAGAACCTGCCGTACCCAGCACGACGGAGAAGGCGAAGACTTACCGGCCCCCCCACCTCCTCCTACCTCCTTCCCGCGTCCTCCCAAGTGTATGTTGTTTTGATTTGGGAATCGCACGGCGCTGGAGCTTTCGACCCAATTGTGAAGCTCCTTCTGTTCCTCCTGTTGCTCCTCCTCCTGCTGTTCCTGCTGCTCCTCCCCCGCACCGTAACCCCACTCTCAAGGAAGGCCGCCAGGATCGTTGAAAGAGGAGAAGAAGAGCATAGGGAGGAGGAGGTGCAAGAGGAGGAAGAGAAGGAAGCGGAGAAGGAGGAGGAGGAGATGAGTGACGAGTCCCGAAGACTTCCGTGGTCTATGGCGAGCCCCGCAAGGAGGCCTTGCAAGCTACTAATGTGCTCGTTTGCACGTTAATTTGGCGTTCTGGTGTACACAGGCGATGTGGTGCACGGAGGCATTGTGGTGTGCGTAGTACACATGGTTGTTCTGTTGTACATAGGCGTTGTGGTGTACACAGGAGCTTTGGTGTACGCAGGCGACGAGGTGTACGCAGGCGCTGTTGCGCACACGGCTGCGGTGCACGCAGCTGTTGTGGGGTACGGAGGCATTGCGGTGTACACAGGCGGCGGTGTGTCGCCTGCCGGCATTGGGCATGATCGTGTACGAAGGGACTGTGGCGTGGCGCGGACGCACCCCGACAGGTGCACGCCGCCGTCGCCTTTAGCGTTACTCTCCCGACCAACCCCCCCGCGGGGAACGCCTGTTACCCCAGAGGGAAAGAATCGCTCACTGGGCTCTCTTCGTCCTCGTTCGGATGTGCTTGAATGCCGCTTGATCCACATCCCGTGTCTGTAATATCGCTCCACGTGCTCTGCCTGGCTAGCCCTTGAAGTACTCGACATCATGCCACATGTGTTCTCTTATTCGAAGGCTGTCCTTTTCCCTTGGGCGATGCTCCCTCCACTCAGATAACCTAGGTTCCTAATGTGCTAATTATTATCATGTGTAGTTCCATCCTTTGATACTTGTGCCCTGTACCTCTTCCCCGTACCACTCCATCCCAAACTGTTCCCTCCATGGCCACATTCCTCGTCTCAGGATCCACACTCTTGTCCGCTCCGTCGTGTGCCTCCGCCCCACGCTCTTCACTTGGACACTCCTCGAGGTCATCATGGTGACCATGGTGTTGGATGGCTGAACGCGATGAAGGTCTCTCCGCTTGGATTGCGGAGGCTGTTGGACGATGGACCCCGTGAGGGCCCGTCCGTTTAGGCCAACCGAGGATGCGGTCAAGTCCAGAAAAGGAGAGAACGTTCCGCCGGGAGCAGGAGGAGCAGGTGAAGCAGTACGAGGGAGGAGAGGAGGTGGAAGGAAGGAGAGTGGAGGGAAGGGGGGGGAAGGGATGGAAGCGGGAGGGGAAGGAGCAGAGAGCTTCTGGACCATCCCTGTGGTCGAGGGGGCTATTCGAGAGCCTCCCATAAGACCTCTCAAGAGCCTCTCACAGGCCCCGCATGGGCCCCTCAGGAGCATCTGGGGAGCTCGGGGCCCTC
>CAUYUJ010015811.1:159833-174833 GCA_963575745.1 Prorocentrum cordatum | reverse complement strand
GGTCCATGTTGGCCCCCAGACGACAAGTAAAACGACTGGTTTCTCTCGCACGGTTTCCGGGTCGACGCTTGTCATCCCCGTGTGGTTTCACGTCGTGGGTCCCCAAGTTGGCTCCCAGAATACAAGTGACACAATTGTTTTTGTCCACGCGGTGTTCGGAGTGACGCGTGTCACCCTTGTGTCGTTTCACACTGTATGGCCCAATTTTGGGTCCCAGAATACAAGTGAAACAGTTTGTCTTTCTCACACTGTTTCATGGGTGACGCTTGTCACCCTTGTGTCGTTCCACGCTCTATGGCTCCATATTGGCCCCCACAGTACAAGTGAAACGAATGTTTTTTCTCACGGTGTTCGGGGTGCCGCGTGTCACCCCTGCGTCGCTTCACGTTGTGCGGCCCCATGATGGCTCCCAGAAGGGAAGTGGAACAAATGGTTTTGCTCACGCGGTTTTCCAGGTGATGCGAGTCACCTCTGTGTCGTTTTACGCTGTGTGGCCCCATGTTGCCCCCCAGAATAAGGGTAGAAACTTTTGTTGTTTTTCACACTTTGTTCGGGGTGACTCGTGTGATTTTTGTGCCGTCCCACACCGTCTGGCTCCATTCTGGCTCCCAGAATACAAGTGAAACGTTTGGCTTCTCCCACACGGTTTGCGGGGTGACACGTGTCACCCTTGTGTCGTTTCTCGTTGTGTGGCCCCATCTTGGCTCCCACAACTTAAGTGAAACAATTGGTTTGTCTCACGCGGTCTTCGGGGTGACACTTGTCAACCCTGCGTTGTTTCACATTGTATGGCTCCATGCCGGCTCCCAGAACGCATGTCTGTTTTCGGGGTGACACGTGTCACACCTGTGGCGTTCGACATTGTATCGCTCCATGTTGGCTCCCAGAATACCAGTGAAACACATGTTTTTACTTACATTGTTTCCGGGGTGACACGTGTCACGATTTTTCTTTTTCCCTCTCGGTTTTCGGGCCCCATGTTGGCTCCCAGAAGACAAGACAATCATAGTATTTTTCTCATACGGTTGGTTTCCAGGGTGACGCGTGTCGCCTTTGTGTCTTTTCAAGTTGTGTGGCTCCGTGTTGGTTCCAAGAATACAAGTGTGAGACTTGTTTTTTGTTCACACGGTGTTCGAGGTGACATTTGTCACCCTTGTGCCTTTTCATTTTGTATGTCCCCATGTTGGCCTTCAGAATACACGTGAAACATCCAGTTTGTTTCGCACGGTTTTCGGGGTGGCACGCGTCACACCTGTGTCGTTTCACATTATATGGTTCCATGTAGGCTACCAGGATACCACTGCAAGAGTTGTTTTGGTCACATGGATTTCAGGGTGGCACGTGTCACTCTTGTGTCGTTGCAGATTGTATGGCCCATTTTCGGCTTTCAGAAGTGAAACACTTGGTTGTGCTCACGCGGTTTTCTGGGTGACATGTGTCACACTTGTGTCGTTTTACATTGTGTGGTTCCATGTTGGCCCCCCAGGATACAAGTGAAACAGTGTTTTTTTCACACGGATTTCGGGGTGGCACTTGTCACCCCTATGTCGTTTCACACTGTATGGCTCCATGTTGACTTCCAGGGTACAAGCGAAACAATGATTTTTTTGTCAGTCGATGTTCGGTGTCACGCGTGTCACTCTTGAATCCTTTCACACTGTATGGTTCCATGTTGGCTCCTATAATACAAGTGGAACAGTTGGTTTGTCTGCCGTGGTTTTCGGCGTGACACGTGTCACCCCTTTGTCGTTTCACACTGTATCGATCCATGTTGGCTCCCAGAGTACAAGTGGAACATTCGGTTTTTCTCACATGGTTTTCGGGGTGACACGTGTCACCCTCGGTCGCGTCTCACATGGTTTGACTCCATGTTGGCTCCCATAACACAAGTGAAACAACTGGTTGGTCTCACACGGTTTTTGGGGTGGCACGTGTCACCATTGTGCCGTCTCACACTGCATGGCTCCATGCTGGCCTCACAAAAATTCGCCGGCCCAACGGGCCCGAGGCGTGCTAAGATCTCCGGTAACTGCTTAACAATGACTCTACTTCGCGCGCGCGGGGGGGGCCCTGGGGGTCCCCGGACGAAAAGTACCCCTGGCGGGTCCCGGGCGGCTCGGGTCAGAGATGGTGTTTGTCCTGGGCGCCGCCCTCGAGGCCGTCCAGAGAGCCCCAAGAAAGGCCAAGAGGCCGCCAAGAGCCACTCAAGATGATACAAGAGAGCTCGAGATGATACAAGAGAGCTTCGAGTGCCAACGACCCGATGCGTTTAAAAGTCTCCAAGAGGCCACCAAGAGGCCTCCTGAAAGAGTCCCCATAGGCAGCACGCTTCCAGACGGCCCGCGACGCGTTCGAGACTCCCCCAGCGGCCACCAAGAAGCCTCACATGCCGAACGCAAAACCTGATAAAGACAGCCGCCGCCCCTGCAGCTCCGCACCGCGAAAGACCACTCGGCCAGTCGACAACGGCGCGCAGTATGGGCTAGCGGAATGAGTGAAGCGATTCAATAAAAGTGGAACAATTTGTTTGCACGTGGCTTTTCTACACACGATTTTCGGGGTGTCATGTGTCATCCTTGTCTTTCCAAACGTAATGGCCACATGTTGGCTACCAGAAGACAAGTGAAACAGTTGGTTTGTCTGACACGGTTTTCGGGGGTGACACGTGTCAACCTTGTGTCAGTCCACATTGTATGATTCCATGCTGGCTACCAGAACACAGGTGCAACATGTGTTGTTGTTTTTCACACGGCTTCCGGGGTGACACTTGTCACCCTTGTGCAGTTTCACATTGTACGGCTCCGTATTGGCCCCCAAGAAATCAAGTGAAACATGTGGTGTTTCTGCACACGGTGTTCGGGGTGACACGTGTCAGCCTTGTGTCGTGTCACATTGTATGGCTTTACGTAGGTTCCCAGAATACAAGTGGAGCACTTGTTTTTTCACATTTGGTTTTCGGGGTTACACGTGTCACACCTGAGTTTTTATATTTATATAAGCCAGCTTGTTTTTTTTGACGCGGTTTTCGTGGTGACACGTGTCACGTTTGTCTCGTTTCGCATTGTATGGTGCAATGTTGGCTCCCAGCATGCGACTGCAACAGGCGGTTTTTCTGACACAGTTCACGGGGTGACGTGTCACCCGTGTGTCCTTTTTCACATTTTGTGGTTCCATGTTTGTCCCCAGAACACAAGTGAGACAGTTGTTTTTTCACGCGTCTTTTCTTGGTGACGCGTGTCACCCCTGTGTTGTTTCACACTGTATGGCTCCATGTTCGTGCCCTGGATACATGTGACAATTGGTTCTTCTCACGCGGTTTTCAGGATGACGCTGGTCTTCCCTGTGCCGTTTCACACTATATGGACCCATGTTGGCTCCCAGCTGACAAGTGAAGCATTTGTTACCTAACAGCGAAGACTGATAGGTTTCTAATGGTTTCGAAAGAAAGCATCATGACTCCCCAGGGGGGTCCGGGCAGGATCCGGGGAGAATCCGCGGAAGTCGTTTTAAGCAAACACTTACACACTTCGTGGTCTTCGTGTTCCCAGAACTCCATTCCCGGGCTACATTCTGAATGCCCGGGGCCAACTGTAGGTTGTTTCGTGCCTTTCGAACTCCCAGAACTCCATTCCCGGGCCACATTCTGAATGCCCGGAGCCAACGTAGGCCATTTTGTGCTCTTCGAGTTCCCAGAACTCCATTCCCGGGCCACATTTTGAATGCCCGGAGTCAACGGTCGGCGACTTTGTGCTCTTCGAGTCCCCAGAACTCCATTCCCAGGCCACGTTTTGAATGCCCGGAGCCAACTGTAGGCCACTTCGTGCTCTTCGAGTTCCCAGAACTCCTTTCCCGGGCCACATTTTCAATGCCCGGGGCCAACCGTAGGCCACTTCGTGCTCTTCGAGTTCCCAAAATTCCATTCCCGGTCCACATTTTCAATGCCCGGAGCCAGCTGTAGGAGGATCAGGGGCACGAGCACGAGGAGGAGGAGGACTGAGGCTGTGACTGCGACTGCCGTTGCCGCTGCGACTGTCATCGCGAATGCGACTACGACTGCGAGAACAGCAGAATTCTACAACTGGATTCTCATGTGAATCTTAAGGGGAATGCTTCCAGATATGCTCCTACACATCGCTGTTAGGTTGCTTCGCCGGGATAATACTTTCTTACACTGTTCTCGGGGTGACACGTGTCACCCATGTGTCGTTCTTTATGGTGTGGTTCCGTGTTGGCCCCCAGAATACAGAAGAACTGTTGTGTTTTCTTATACGGTGTTCGGGGTGGCACGTGTCACCCTTGCGTCGTTTCACACTTGATGGCCCCATGTTGGCTCCCAGCATACAAGTGAAGCAATTCGGTTTTCTTGGTGACACGTGTCACCTTTGTGCAGTTTCACATTACACGGTTCCATGTTGGCCCACAGGTTGCAAGTGGCACGCATGGTTTTCTCACACGGTTTTCGGGGTGGCACGTGTCTTCCTTGTATGTTGCATATTGTATGGCACCGGGTTGGCTCCCAGCATACAAGTACAGCAAGTGTTTTTCTCACGTGCTTTCGGGGTGACAAGGGTCACCCCTATGTCTGTTTACACTCTATAGCTCCATGGTGGCCCCCCAGAGTACAAGTGGCACACATTCTTTTCTCACACGCATTTCTTGGTGACGCGTGTCACCCCTGTGTCGTTTCACAGTTTGCGTGGTTCCATGTTGGCCCCCAGAATAGAAATGCAGCAGTTGTTTTTTCTCAAACGGTTTTCGGGGTGGCACGTGTCACTTTTGTGTCGTTTCACACTGTGTGGCTCCATGTCGGCTCCCAGACTACTAGTGAAACAATTGGTTTTTCTCACGCGGTTTTCGGGGTGACGCGTGTCACCCCAGTGTCGTTCCTCACTGTATGACTCCATGGTGGCTCCCTGAATACATGTGACACAATTGGTTTTTCTCACACGGGTTTCGGGGGTGACACGTGTCTTCCCTGTGACGTTGCACATTGTATGGCCCCACGTGGGCTCCCAGCATGCAAGTGACACGCGTCGGTTTTCTCACCAGTGTTTCTTGTCACCTCCGTGTCGTGTAACATTGTATGTATCCATGTTGCCCCCCAGATTACCAGTTAAACAATTGTTTCTTTGTTCGTAGGTTTCTTGGTGACACGTGTCACCCTTGTGTCGTTTCACACTGTCGAACTTTTTGTGGTCTGCGCGAAATGCTCTTCGAACATTCCTGGCTGAGACTATCTTGTTTTTGCACACTGGGTTTATGTTCTAAGAACATTGCTTCTGTTCTTGGACCATTTCTTGGGTTCTAAGAACCTGTCGTGGTAGGCCTATAGGAATGCCGCGACAGTTGGTCCCTGTTCAGCGGTTTCAGGAAAGTGGTCCAAACCTCCTGGGGTGCATGTTGCGAAACAAACACAATGTCGGAGGTCTGGGTTCCTGACCCTCACGACGCGGCGGGCTCCTCAGCTGAGCCAAAGTGGATCCCCCCACTGGAGAGGAGAAGCGAAAGAAGAATGACAACAAAAGGACAGATTTCGCTATTGCAGTGGTGTTCATTGAGGCAGCGGACGCATGTCCAACATGAGCTGGACTTGCGTTGCCAGACAGCAAGCATCCGGAGTAGTTATTGTGATGGTGTGGCCGGCTGCCGCTTGCGAGGGGCAGGACGCTCAATCCGAGGTTGGGGGGTGATACCGCAAAATCGAAGGGAGCCCCCCAACAGGAATTCGGTTGGGGTTTCGTGTTCGTGCCGTGCGTGCGGGCGAGGCGAAATTGCGTGGGCGCGCGAGAGGAATGACCCCGCCGTCGCTAGGGCGACTCGGATGCAAAGGACCGCCCTTCCGCCCACGGTGGGCGCGCGGTGGCCCGGGGGTGTCCCGCAGTGGTGCCTTGTGGTGTCCCGTTGGTGTCCCGTCTGTGTTCCGTCGGTGGTGGGCGGGCTGTGGCGGCCCAGGGTGTCCCGCCTTGGTATCGATAGTAAAGACGGTAGTGAGATCGATAATGCGATCAAAGGAAGGGACGGCTGATGCTATCAAAACGAAAGTGAGATCGACAGTGATGTTGATTGTGACATTGGTTATGCTCGCGCTATCGGATGCGCAGGGAGGTAGCGTCCCTTTGGTCATGCAGATCTCGGTGGGGCAGGCGATCTCCCCTGGGGCGAGCACACTTGGGTCGATCGCTGAATCGTTTGGTGCTAAGACTGGCTGTGAGGTCGATCGTGCAGTTAATCGAGTGAGATCGAAAGCGGGACGATAGTGACATTAAGTCGCAGCGCAACATCGTCATCACACGCCGTCGCTAACTCGAGGGCGCGTCACTAGCAACGTCATCATCACATCATCGCAGTTGCCAGCAGTCGGTTTTCCCCCTCCCACCCCCAACTTCCTTACTCTAAGGGTGTTCGTTTAGGCAACTGTGGTAGTGGTTCGAACAGCTCGACTGCGCGACAGACGCCTGCGTGCCTCAAGAACGTGCTCGACGCAGCTCTCAGCGCGGATGTCTGGCTCAAGTGTGATAATAGCATCTTGAGCCGACCGTCGTTGCCACTGCAGTTCGTGATTGCACACGGTTTTATGAGTTGCTGCCGGTGTGCAGTTATTTTTAGTCGAAGGTACGCATGAATGCAGCATTGCGTGAATGTGTTGCGAATCGTAGCCGCCGAGGCTCGAAGCTAGAAGTCGCAAGACGCGTCCTAGAGCCAGGCGGCAAATCTGCGCAATCACGGCTGGAGAGCTCTTGGGCATCAGCGTGCCGCCCGTCTCTGCTGGCTCCCTGGGCGCCCTGCCCCGCCCAGCGGAACGCCTGGTCGCAGGCACAAGTCGGCGGCGCGCACTGGGGGGGGGGCGGGCGCGAGGGGGCGCGGCCTTCCACAAAGGCCAGCGCGGGGGCGGGGGGGGCGCCCCAGACTGGTCTTGGCATCGCCCAGACGCGTGCATGTTTTTTTCCCTCGGCGCAGGCCATCGAGCAGCATCCTGGATCATCGAGCACCAAAAAAGCACGCACGACACCAAGAGCATGCACGGGAAATGGACGTCCGAGCGATAGCGAGTGACCAGAAGGGTCCAGAAGGGGCATTCCGGAAGCCCTGGCAGAAGCCGGGCAGGCTTGCGGGAAGCCGCCCGCCTCCTGGGAAAGACCCCCCCCGCAGCTTTGCGAGAAGGCCTCCCCCCTCGCGTCACCCCCCAGCGCGCGCTCCGCCAGACAAGAGCGGATGTGTCCTGGAGGAGGAGGGCACAGCAGCAGCGGCAGCGGCAGCAGCAGCGGCAGTGGCAGCGGCTGGAGCAGGGGCAGCGGCAGTGGCAGCGGCAGCGGCAGCAGGAGCGGAGAAACCCGCCGCTCTTCGGTCTCTTGTATCCGTCCTCTTCCCACCATCGTCGTCACAGCCATCCCAGCAGTGTGTGAGTTGGCCCTCCTGGCATGCCCCCCCCCCCCGGTGAGGATGGGGTGCCTCGAGACCCGGATGAGATTGCACACACACACACACACACACACACACGTCTAGGAGTCGAGTAGGGGATCGACCGCTGAAGTACGCCGAATGCCCAAACGGATACATAACATGTTCGTAGAACTGCGAAAATCCTACGTGTTTTCGTAGATCCGGCGGACCATTCAAGTTTGGGGTATATCAGTTCTGCAGTCGATCGCCTGCTCGAAGGAGGGGTATGTCGGCCGGCGGGGCCAAGATATCCGCGGCGGGGGCGGAGGTGGTGATGAGTGTCCAGGTCCTCGCCCCCCCTCGTGCAACACTCCGGGCACCGTGGCTTGCCCGGAGCAGTAGTGAAGAGGTGGGTTCGGGCGGTTCGCCTCCTCCTCCTACTTGTCCTCCTCCTCCTCCTCGTCCTCCTCATCCTCCTCCTCGTCCTCCTCCTCCTCCTCCTCCTCTTCCTCCTCCTCCTCCTCCTCCTCCTACTCTTCTCCTGAGGGTGCCAGGATAACGCTTCTGGGTGCTGGATTCGTTGTTATCGTTTCACCAGAAAGCGGGGGGTTCTTAATCGCTTCCTAGGGTTCACTAGGGGAGGTGGAGAAAGGCTCCGTGGCACGAAAGGGGCTTCCTGGAGCCCAAAAGGTGCACGGAAGGCGTACGTTTCTTCGCCTCCCCGTTGACCGCCCCCAACAAGCAGCGCTCAGTTGTGGAAAATTGTGTTGGAAAGCCAGTACGCTGAGCATTGCGCATGCTTGAGCCAGGCGGTCCAGGGCATCGCCTCTGGCCTGTCCAGCGGCGCTTTCGTGGCGAACGCACACCTGAACGATCCTCAAACCAAACAGCTGCTCGATGCCTTCCCTCCTCTCCTCTTGATCATCCTCCTCGCCGCTCGCCTCGTGTCTGGAGGCGCCCTCGTGGCGAACCCTCATCTGAGCGGCCCCCATTCCTCCTCGCGACCATCCTCCTTGCCGCTCGCCTCGGCCGACCAAAGCCATGGCTCTTTTTCCATCGGCCCTCCGATGCAACCAGCCCTTCGATGCCATGGGCGGCCCCCTGCGCCCGGCGCCCGCGGCGCCAAGAAGGGTGAGCGCTTTCATTTGCCGTCTCCTCACGTGGGACGGGCATTTCCTCCACGCCTCGCAGGGGGAGCATTTGCTCGAGCATGAACTTTCAGAGCTCCGCTCGTATCTCTGGGATCGGCGCAGGCCTCCGAAAGCTGGTTTTGGTGTGTACCCATCAGAAGTCTTAAGAACACGTACAATGTGTACATGGTCTTCAGATGTTGCTTGAGAACGTCACGTATCTGCGCTGGACCCTTGGCGTTTTCTTGGAGCTTCTCTGTTTCGTGGTATGTTAGAGTATATGGGCATGGGAGATCGTTTAAGAAAACGCTTGGATGTAAAGTCGATTATCTTAGCTTAAACGTTGCTTGACCCGAAGCGGGAATGTAGCTGATGTTTTTTCTCCAGTGCCCGGCCTGCTTCTCGGCATGCTCCCGGGATCCCCATAGCGTGCGGCGATCACACTGCATGGTTAGTCAATGGGGGCTCTGGGTCACAACGCGGCTGTGTACAGCGCTTCGTGGCACCATGGGGAGCTACACCGAAGGCCCCAGTGGGGGGTACCACATGCGCCTGCCGCACCCAGTACAGCGTTTCGTGGCCCCATAGGGAGCTCCACCGAAGGCCCCAGTGGGGGGTACCACATGCGCCCGCCACACCCAGTACAGTGCTTCGTGGCCCCATAGGGAGCTCCACGTAAGGCTCCAGTGGGGGTGGCCACATGCGTCCGCCACACCCAGTACAGCGCTTCGTGGCCCACTGGGGAGCTTCACCGGAGCCCGGACCGCCCACATGCGTCCCACACCACCAACTTGGCAGTTTCACCCACCCAGTACAGCCTTCTCGTGGCCCGCTAGGGAGCTCCACCGAAGCCCCCAGTGGGACCGTCCGCATGCGTCCCGCACACCCCATTTGGTATTTGCACTCACCCAGTATGGCGTTTCGTGGCCCCATTAACAGCTCCACCGAGGCCCCAGTGGGACCGCCCGCATGCGTTCTGGAAACTCAATTTGACATCAGCGCTTCGTGGCCCCATCGGGAGCTCCACCGAAGCCCCGAATGGGACAGTCCGCATGCGCCCCGGAAGCCCAAGTTGGCATCTGCACCCACCCAGTACAACGTCTCGTGGCCCCACAGGGAGCTCCACCGAAGCCCCCAATGGGGACATCAGCGTGCGTCCCACACAACCGATTTGGCATTTCCACCCACACAGTGCAGCGCTTCGTGGCCCCATAGGGAGCTCCACCGACGGCCCCAGTGCTACCGCCCGCCTGCGTCCCGCACACCGAGTTCTACATTTTCACCTACCCAGCACAGCGTTTCGTGGCCCCACAGGGATCTTCACGTAAGGCCCCAGTGGGACCGCCCGCATGCGTCGCGGCAATCCAATTTGACATTTTCATTCACCCAATACAGCGCTTCGTGGCCCCATAGGGAGCTCCACCGAAGCCCCCAATGGGACCGTCCGCATGCGCCCCGGAAGCCCAAGTTGGCATCTTCACCCACCCAGTACAACGCTCCGTGGCCCCACAGGGAGCTCCACTGGAGCCCCCAGTGGGACCGTCAGCATGCGTCCCACACACCCAATTTGGCACTTTCACCCACTCAGTACAGCGCTTCGTGGCTCCATAGGGAGCTCCACCGACGGCCCCAGTGCTACCGCCCGCATGCGTTCCCCCCGCCAAGTGCAGCGCTTCGTGGCCCCATAGGGAGCTCGACCGAAGAAGATATTCACACTTGCGGTACCCACAACTGCATATGGTTGGGTCCCTCGCCCGGAAAATTAGATTTGGGGGCTTATTTTGAAGAACCGATAACGCCCGCGCTGCAGCGGGATCGCGATTGGGAGCGACCAGAGGCGCAGAACTGGGGCCAGCGCTTCAGCGGGAGCAACCTGTTGAAAACAACCGAACCGGAAACCTGAAGGGGGGGGGAGGAGGAGGAGGAGGAGGAGGAGGCGGAGGAGGAGGAGCGAGCGAGGAGCGAGAAGGAGAACGAGGAAGAGGAGGAGGAGGAGGAGGAGGAAGAGGAGGGAGTACGACGAACTTGGAGAGGGAGGAGGGAGGAGGAGCAGGAGGAGGATGAGGAGGAGGAGGCGACGCGAGGGGGAAAAGGTGGAGGAGGAGGAGGGGGGGGGGAGGAGGAGGGGGAGTTGGATTGAGGAAGAGGAGGGGGGAAGAGGAGGAGGAGGAGGAGGAGGAGTAGGAGAAAAAAGGAGGAGGAGGAGGAGGAGACGGGAAGGAGGAGGTGGAGGGGAAAGAGGAGGCCGAGGGGGGTGGAGTATGAGGAGGAGGAGGGGGACGAGTAGGAGTAGGAATAGGAGTCAAGCTAGCCAGCTCGAGCGAGTCAAGCATGGCATGCCCAGTCCCACCCGCCCTCCCACAACATAAGAAGCAAAGCTGGCACAACTGGGGGCCGAAGTCACACCGGCCAGCCGGTTTGGTACAGCTGATGCGGCCGCGATGGCGGTTGCCGACGGGAACTGGCGAGCGCGTGTTGAATGCCGCGCACGCATTGCCAGACGAGTCGAGAATGGCCCGGTACACCGCAGGAAGCCAGAGGTGGCCGTGTCGAGAACGGCCCGGTAAGCCGGGTCCCATTCCTGCCATGCATTTTGCGACGTGGACGACAGGACGTCCATGCGACGGTGCCAATGACGGCGACGACTCTAGAAGGATTTGAGCATGCGCTCGCGGCGACGCGCGCGCAATTCGCCCGCGTGGTATTTTTTGCACAGGATTCGCGGCCTGGGTGCATGACAGAGCATCGCGAGTGCACCGCGCGATGACGTGAAATCGCTGGATTTGACCGAATTCTTAAGATTCCTATGGTTTTCCTATGATTTCAGCAAGAGAGCCCGGGCGGAAATTTGTAGAATTTTTGTGAAAAAAGCATTGGGTTTTTGATGTTTTTATGTTGAAATGCTTGCAAACACACGGTGTTCGGTAGGATTCTGACATGAACGCGCGCGTGTGCTCTTTGTGGTATTTTTTGCAATGGATTATCGCCGTGGACGACATGACGTCCATGTCGAGAGGAAAAAATAAGAAAAATGTTGATTTTATATTGTTTTTTACAGGTTAGGATGGGACCACCCGGATGGGGCCCCTATCTGCCGGCCTGAGGGGGGAGTAGGAGTATATTCTAATAAGGAATAAGGATAGGTGTAGGAGTAGGAGGAGAGGGAGAAGGAGGAGCAGGAGGAGGAGGAGGAGGGAAGAGCACGAGGAGGAGGAGGAGGAAAAGGAGGCGGAGGCGGAGGCGGAGGCGAAGGAGGAGACGGCGGCGGAGGAGGAGGAGGAGGAGAAGTACAAGGAAACAGCGGAGAAGAGGAGGAAGATGATCAGCAGGAGGAAGAGGAGCGAGGAGGAACAGGAGGAGGAGGAGCGAAGATGAAAATGATGAGGAGGAGGAGGATGACGACGACGAAGTCGGAGAACGAGAAGAAGATAAAAGGGAGGCGGTGGTGGCGGAGGGGGGGGAGGCGGAGGAGGAGGAAGAGGAAGATGAGGAGAGGAAGAGGAGGAGGGGAAGGAAGCAGAAGGTTGAGCGAGGGGGAGGAGGAAGAGGAGGGGGAGGAGGGAAGACGAAGAAGAAGAAGGAGGGGATGAGAATGATGATGATGAGGAAGAGGAGGAGGAGGCGACTGAGGAGGAGCAGAAGGAGGAGGGGATATGAGGAGGAGCCAGCGAAGAGCAAGGAACGAGGGCAGAGGAGGGGGAGGAGGAGGAGGAGGAGGAGGAGGAGGAGGAGGAGGAGGAGAGGAGGAGGAGGAGAAGGAGGACTACTGACAGGAGGAGTGTGAGGAGGAGAGAAGGCAGAGCGAGGATGAGTAAGGAGGATGGAGGAGGAGGAGGAGGAAGGAGGATGAGGAGGAGGAGGAGGAGGAGGAGGAGGCGGAGGCAGAGAAGGATGAGGAGGGAGGAGGGGTGAGGATAAACACGCGCAGGAGGAATATGGGTGGGGAGGAACATGAGGAGGAGAAGGAGGATGAGGAGGAGGAGGAGGAGAACGAGAAGGCGGGAATGGAGGAGGAGGGGGAGGCGGTGGTGGAGGAGGAGGGGGGGTGGAGGAGGCGGAGGAGGAGGAGGAGGAGGAGGAGGGGAAGGTGTATGACTATAAATAAGGAGGGGGAGGAGGAGAGGAGAGGAGGAGGAGGAGGAGGAGGAGGAGGAGAGGAGGGGGAGGGGGAGGAGGGGGAGGAGGAGCAGGAGGAGGAGATCGGGAGTGATGAGGAGCGCGGAAGGGGAGACTTCTGAGGAAATTGAGGAGGTAGAGGAGTAGGAGGGTGAGGATGATAATGATGATGAGGAGGGAGAGGAGGAGGAGGATGAGGATGAAGAGGGATATTGATGATGTTGCTGCTGATGTCGATGATGGTGATGCTGATGATGCTGATGCTCCTGATGATGCTGCTGATGATGACGGTGATGTTGAGGATGATGGTGATGGTGCTGATGACGATGAGGATGGTGATGATGTTGATGTTGATGTTGGTGCTGATGGTGATGCTGATGCAGCCGATGATGGTGATGCTGATGCTGATAATGTTGATGATGATGAGGATGATGAGGACGATGATGAGGATGAGGATGATGATGAGGATGAGGACGAGGATGCTGATGCTGATGCTGATGACGATGATGATGATGCGGTTGATGATGCTGATGATGCTAATGAGGGTGGGGTGGTGATGATGATACTGTTGCTTATGAGGATGATGCTGCTGATGCTGCTGCTGATGATGCTGATGATGATGATGATGCTGATGCTGCTGCTGATGCTGATGCTGATGATGATGATGCTGATGATGATGCTGATGATGATGATGATGCTGCTGACGATGATGATGGTGATGATGATGATGATGATGATGATGATGATGATGATGATGATGATGATGATGATGATGAGGGTGGTGATGATGACGGTGATGCTGCTGCTGATGATGATAAGGTTGATGATGATGATGTTGATGAATGTGATGATACTGATGCGGCTGCTGATGATGACGCAGAGGCGGCGGAGGCAGAGGCGGATGGGGGAGGCGGAGACGGCGTCGTGGGAGGAGCATGAGGGTGGGAAGATAACGACGAGTAGGAGGAGGAGGAGGATCAGCAAGACGAGGATGAGCGAGGAGGAACGGGAGGAGGATGAGAAGGAAGGAGGGAGGCGGGACGAGGGACGAGGGACGCGGCGGAGGAGGAGGGAGAGGAGGAAGAGGAGGAGGAGGAGGAGGAGGAGGATGAGGAGGAGGGAGGAGGAGGAGGAGGACGGAAGAGGGAAGGACGACGAAGTTTGGGGAGGAGGGGGAGGGAGGAGGAGGGGGAGGCGGCGTTACGGTGGAGAAAGAGGATCTGATGGGCTGATTCGGAGGAGGCGGAGGAGGAGGAGATGATGAGGAACATGCGGATGACGATGCGGAGGAGGAGGGAGACGGAGGAGGACGCGGGGGAGGAGGATGAGAGGCGGGAGGAGGCGGCGGAGGAGGATGAGGGAGGGATCAGGAGGAGACCAAGACAGAACGGCGGAACGTCGGTGTCGATGGAGAGGGAAGGAGGATGAGGATGTGGGAGGAGGAGGAGGAGATGAGGAGGAGGGAGGCGGAGGAGGAGGAGGAGGAGCGAGGAGGAGGAGGAGGGGGGGAGGAGGAGGGGGGAGGAGAATGAGGAAGAGACGGAGAGAGATGCGGAGAAGGAGAAGGAGAATGAAGGGGGGAGGAGGAGGAGGAGGAGAAGGAGGAGGAGGAGGAGGAGGATAAGGAGGAGGCGAAGGAGGAGAAGGAGGAGGAGGAGGAGACGAAGCCAATGGGGGGGGAGGAGACGGAGGAACAGGAGGAAGAGGAGGAGGGGGAATGGGGAGGAGACGGAGGAGGACGGAGGAGGAGACGGAGGAGGTGGAGGAGGCAGGAGGGAGGAGCTAGGAGGAGGAGGATAAGGATGAGGAAGAGGGGGAGGAGAAGGAGGAAGAAGAGGAGGAGGAGCCAGTGAGGAGCGAGGAGCGAGGAGGACAACAAGGCAGACGATAAGGAAGATGAGGATGAAGAGGCGGAGGCGGAGGAGGAAAGGGAGGAAGAGGGATGCGTGGGAGGAGGCGGAGGAGGTAGAGGAAGCTGAGGAGGGAGGACGGGGGACGGTATGCGGGAGGAGGGAGGAGGTAGTTGAAGGTAGTTGGAGGTAGTAGTAGTAGTAGTAATAATAATAATAGTAGTCGTAGTTGTAGTCGTAGTCGTAGTCGTAGTCGTAGTCGTAGCCGTAGTCGTAGTCGTAGTCGCAGCAGCAGTAGTAGCAGTAGTAGCAGTAGTAGTAGTAGTAGTAGTAGTAGTAGTAGTAGCAGTAGTAGTAGTAGTAGTAGTAGTAGTAGTAGTAGGGGTAGTCGTAGTAGCAGTAGTAGCAGTAGCAGTAGCAGTAGTAGTAGTAGTAGTAGTAGTAGTAGTAGTAGTAGCAGCAGTCGTAGTAGCAGTAGTAGTAGTAGTAGTAGTAGTAGTAGTAGTGGTGGTAGTGGTAGCCGT
>CAUYUJ010015811.1:157500-159733 GCA_963575745.1 Prorocentrum cordatum | reverse complement strand
AGGAGGAGCAGGAGGAGGAGGAAGAGGAAGAGGAGGAGAAGGGGTCCGGGTACGAGGGAGGAGGGGGGAGGAGGGGGAGGAGACCTGCAAGCTGGCGGGTTGAGCCTTCGCCCCCCTTGTCCGCTCAGCGATTGACCCCGCGGCGGCTGCTGGCGGTGCTCTGCCTGGCCGCGCTCTCTCGTGGCGGCTCGCAGCCAGGCTTCGTCGCCGCCCCGAGGCGCGCTCTTGCGCGGGAGGGTCGGGCTGCCCTCGGGAGCTGATTCTCCTCGCTCCTCCTCTGCTTCGGCATCCTCCGCCTCCTCCTCCCCCCTTTCTTCCGCATCCCCCTCCTGGGGAGGAGGACCAGGGACGGGCCAATAGGAGGAGGAGGAGGAGGAGGAGAAGGAGGAGGAGGAGGAGGAGGACGAGGAGGAGGAGGAAGAGGAGGAGGAGGAGGGGTACCTCCATCTCGCCCTCCTCCCCCTCCTCCTTCCCCGACTCCTTATTCCAAAGTGAACTAGACTCCCACTGTGCCATAACACCGCCCGGTCGCAGCTCCGTTTGGGCGTCCCCATGCTACTTGCCCAAAACAATACGCAAGCAATGCTTCCCGTTTCAACATGGGCATTCTGCCGTCCACATGTCGAAATGCGCGGCAGGAATGGGACGGGGCGCACATCCCGCGCGAAATGCAGACGTCGCTCTCGCCTCGGCGCTCCGCTCACTATTATAGATACTTTAGATTCCACTCGGGCGCGGCACACTTGATTCGCACACAGGTCCGTCGACGCGCGAGCAGACGGAAATGTAGCTCTCGCCATGGCGGCCCGCAGATTTTACCTGAATGTGGCATTCCCGCCTCGACGCGGCGCGAGTGGGCGATTTGCCGCCCTCGCCCAAGTTTTGTACGCAGTTCGCTCAGCAGTGGTGTTCCAGTGCGACCACGGCGCACGGCTCGTTCGCCGCAGCGCGAAAACGGGAGCGGCACCGGGGCCGCGCGAGAGCGGGCGAGATGTCGTCCTCGCCCAAACGCCGCGCAGTCTGTGAATGCAAGTGGCCGTGCTGTGCCAGCGCGGCGCATGTTTCGTGGTTTGCCGCTCCCGCCGCTGCTCGGCCCGCGTCGTTTTCGTTTCGCTCAGTCGTCGGCAGCGTGCCGCGCGCGAGCGCCGTCCGTTTGGGAGGTGGCAGCGCCTTCCAATCTCAGTGTAATTTCAAGTTGTGCCATGCTTGGTTCTTATCAGGAGGGAAAGAAACACACAGACGCAATTAATCCTCGATTCCCCAGGGAATATTGGGAAAATGTGGGAAGTGGGGGGGAAGACAAAAACCCAGAAAATATACGAAAATACAGGGAATCCTGTTATGTGTGTATTTATGTGTGTGTGTGTGTGTGTCCCAGGGCCCCGTCACTTTATTTTGTGGGACGGAGGGTGGGAGTGGGCGGGGCCACCCGCCTCGCTCGACCTGGCCAACTTGATTTGTGCAGTTCCTTCTTCCTCCTTCTCCTCCTCCATCTCCTCCTCCTCCTCCTCCCCCTCCTCCTCCTCCTCCTCCTCCTCCTCCTCCTCCTCCTCTCCTCCTGTTTCGCCAGTTTCACCAACAACACGGATCACGCAGTGCAAGACCCGCGGCATCCTCCTCCCTTCTCCTCTTCCTTTTCCTCCTACCCCTCCTCTTCCTCCTCTGGGTCCCGAGAGTGCACCCCCCCCTGCACAGTGCTGCTCGCGAGCGAGGGTCAAGGCTTGGGTCGAGAAGGTTCAGGACCTCCGCGCCAGAGGCAAGGAGGACAAAATCACGACCATGAGCACCGTCTTGATTGCGGCGCTCGCCGGGTTGACCGAGGGTTTTCTCGAGGCAAGGGAGTCCGTCGGCTCTGACAGCGCGAAGAAGCCTGCGGCGTGGAAGGAGGAGTTGCCGAATCTGTCGACGAAGGATGTAACGACGCGGGTTTTTTTGTGGAAGCGGCCCCAGCGTGCAACGAGCAGGGCTGCAAGCTGATGACACCGCAGCAAGAGTCGCTGTACACGCTGCCCGCCTGCCGCGAGCAGCTCGGAGGCGTGCTGGAGATAGGGGGTGCCCCGATGAACCACTTGGAACGAGTGGTCCAGACCTTCCTGGCGGGCGAGGAGATGGAGAATGGAGCTGCGACGTTGCGTTGGGCACGCAGTGTTGCGATGCGGCGTCGTCTGGTGACGCTGGGGTGCGGGCAACAGCATGCGTGCGACCAGCTACTTCGAGTGGATCGAAGAGTGCG